>CANYCX010240075.1:0-10666 GCA_948193385.1 Breynia disticha f. nivosa | reverse complement strand
TAACTTTTTTCTGGTGAGTTTAGTGCCATCAGATTGAGCTGAAATGTCATTAATCATGTGAGACCTCATGTGACCACCCAAGGATCTACCACAACCGAATCTCTTGCTGCAGAATTTACATACATGCTTCAATTCTTGATTTTCTTCCATGTTATGTGATCAAAAAACAATTCACCAGATCAGAAACCAATGCTTGAATGGCAATGAAACAGAGAATTTTCACTCTACTTTTAGCCAACGATCAGCAAAGAACTCCAAATCTAGCAGCTTGACCGAGTTAGATCAAGACTTTTCTTGCTTCCAGAAGTAAAATTCCAATAACCCATCTCAGAATGCTGAAAATTCAGAACCAAAACACGATCTACCATCTCAGACTCGACTTTTCTTAGGGAGTTGAAACAAGAAGCAAAAAGAGAGAGCTTTGAAGAGTCTTTTGGTGGGATGTGTTGCTAAAGTTAGCAACGAAACGACAAAACTCGAAACAACAAGAGAGAGAAAGTGTGGGTGTGTGTTGTCTTGCTTCTCTGTAGGACTAAATCACTCGAAGAAAGTCACAAGTGGAGAGAAAATTGAGGAGGAGAAATCCATGCATGGAATGGAAGCAAAGATAAAAGAGAAAAGAGAGAGAGAGGAGCACGTGTAGTAGTGAAGTTGAGAATCGTACGTAATCCAAGGGATGAGATTGGGAGAAACTACCCACACCACTTCCCTTTCCTCTCCCTTTGGTTGCAAATTTTAACAAAAAAGTTGGACTAATTTACGAATCAAGAGCAAAAAGTCTCTAACGACTCAGCATATTATAATCTTTATGTCTCTTATAACGTCGTTACGGAACCGAGATCAAATTTCACACTCCCAATATGCTAATTAACTCTCTTTACTGCTGAACTCACGTATAGATGAATGATAACTTTCCTTTCTTCTAATTATTCTTTACTTTGTCTTCGTAACAAGGAATTGCCACTCACTCCTCACTTTTCTTCCACACTACACTATCCAACTCCTTCCCTATCTCTGCCCCTTAAAGATAATATTGAGATATTTATAATTAACTTAATTACTAATTTTTGTAATTATCCAAAATTATGTATAAATTCAGAACAGATAAAGAAATATGGTTAATTAAGGTAAATGGTAGTGTTGAGAGATGAATTGTCTTAAGATATGGTTGGAAGGTGATAAATGGGGTGGGAATAACGTAATAATAATAATAAGAGGGATGAATACCCTTCGTTCGTGAATTCA
This sequence comes from Breynia disticha f. nivosa, assembly GCA_948193385.1. Taxonomy (NCBI): domain Eukaryota; kingdom Viridiplantae; phylum Streptophyta; class Magnoliopsida; order Malpighiales; family Phyllanthaceae; genus Breynia; species Breynia disticha. The sequence goes on along the minus strand of CANYCX010240075.1, from coordinate 9,421 downwards.
ATGGTAAAGAGGGTCAATTAGCGCACTGAAGGTGTATAGTTCGATTTCTAATTCCGTAGCGTCGTTAGGATACACATACAGACTTAGACTTGCTGGTTCAACAGACACTAACAAAGACTCCTTGCCTTTAACTCGTGGGTTAGCTTAACCCCTTACCTAAAATTTATAAACCAAAAAAAAGGGATGGATCTACTTGAGAGTATCCTTAGTGTGAGCATATGTTGCCACAGCTTGCAAGCCTCCAAATTCAAGCATAGCGGTTATGCATGCTTCTTAAACTACACACTACGTTTCTCAAAATTTATTAATTTAATATTAAATTTTTTCTTTAAAAATTATTAATTTAATTTTTTTATTATTGTTTTTTATTTTTATAACACTTATTTTATTTAAAAAATAAATAAATTATTTTTACTTTATTTTTTTAATTTATATGAAAAATCTAAATTAACAAACATTGAGTAACAAAGAATATGTATCTTGAAATATGCATTTGTTTGCTTCTTTATGTTTCATTAATACGGTCACTCTAAGCTTCAACATCCACACCACACTTCATTCAAGAATTTTCATATTTTATTTGCATTATGGCTTCAACCTCTCTTTTTTAATTATTTTGGGAGAATTTTCTTGCCCCTTTGAACAGCTCTTTAATTACTTATTTAATTATTTTAAGTACTTGTTGTTCTTAACCATAAATTTAAGAATTTGGTTTTATATTTCAGTGTTTTATTTTAATTTTATTAATTAGTCAAAATATTCAACTTATAACAAAATGCAAATTTTATTTGTGAATGGCAAGGTAAAAGGAGAAAAATGGTGGTGAGTTTTCTTTTGTGAAAGAAATTTCTAATGCAAATTATTAAATGTTCTAAACATATGCTAAGGCTCGATTTGTTCAAAAAAATAATTTTATTAGGAAAATATTTTTTATAGAAATTAATTTTTTAATCTTATTTTTATAATTATATGTTTTGTGAAATTCAAAATTAACTTTAAAAAAAAATAATTCGGTTAAAACGACCGAATTGAAAATTCCCCATTGGTGTTGGTTCGACCAAGAGCATAAAATTTGGGGGGTTTGATCACTATTAATTTCCACCGAAACCAACCAAATGTACACTATTGAATATTATCTAATCAGTGTTTGGGCTGTAAATGAGTTAAATCGAGTCAAATTTTAAAATAATTGAGTTCGGTTCGTTTAAAATTTTACTTTGAGTTCAAGCTGAGTTTTGTATCGAACTCAAAATTTTTTTCACAAATAGACTTGTTTAAAGTTCGCGAGCAATTGAGCATGTTCACGAGATTTTCAGGCTTTGCTAAACAAAAATTAAATTATAATTTTATTTGATGTAAAACTAAAATTTAATACATTTATTAAATTTTTTTTTATTTTTTAATAATAAAATTATTATTTTTTATTAATACAGTAAAATTTATTATAATTTATTATATATTTTATGAAAATATAATTTTATTCGAATAATAATTTATTTTTAAATAAATCATATACATATTTGAAATATAAAGAGAAAATGAAAGCTACATATTAATATAAAAAATCAAATATGTAATCGAGTTTATTCACGAACTGTAGGATCGGGTGCGAAACATTGCCCGTATCCCGACGCTCTACGCCTGTGGATACGAGCGTACCCTCAACGAGGTATCGTGCTTCTTCCACTGCGTTGAACGAAACTCCAAGTGTGCGTTTTCTGTTCATTTTATTTACCGCTTAATTAATTATGTATTAATTAATTAGTATTATATATATATGTGTTATATATATGCATGTTCTTTCATTGGTATCAGAGTCGAAAGACTGTTAAAATTTAAAATTAATTTTCTGAAATGTTGTGGGTACCGTTGATGTTGTTTTTAAATTTTATTATGTATAAAAGTCGTCGAATTTGTGCCGAAAACCTTAGCCCGGTACGAATCCGAAAATAATTTGTTGGAATTTGGCAAATCTGATCACACCATTGAACTCAGAGGTCAAAAACCTTCGGAAAATGTGCTTTCCACTGTCGGAACAGTGCCGGAAGGCGGCGCGTGGCATAGGCGGCTGATGCGACTGGGTGTCGCAGCCAATCTATCCAGACGATCAAAACGACAGACGTGTCTATCATCCGCATTAAACGGCGTGTCGCTTGGTGATGAGCAAGCGGTTGAGCGGTTGGCGCATTGACGAAACGACGCGTCGCTTTGCTCAAAACGACGGAGCGTCTGCGTGTGGATGCAAACGACAAGTCGTTTGTCAAGATCCGACCCGATTTCCAACCCGAACCAGCGGTTCGACTGGCGTCTCGACCCGTCTGCGCGAACCACGCTTCATCCAATCAAACTTCGTCACATGGCGCGCGTCGCTGCTCTGCGTCTGGTTGTTGTCCACACGCACTATCACTGTTTCAGTCCACTCTCCATTGCGCGTGGAGGCGCGTGCAACGTCTTTCGGCGACCATTTTCCCAATTTTTGACAAAATTAATATTTACAATATTATGGAATTTTTGGTATATTTTGTGTAAATTTTTGAATTCTATAAATATTAATTACATTTAAAATTGATTAAAATTTTGTATTTTAATTAATTTAAATGTACCTATGGGTCAAATAAAATTCTAATAAACTTACAATAAGTTTGTAAGAGTTATTAGAACTTTATTGTATAATTTGTTTATATTTTTGACGTAATTCTATATGTGTAATAGAATTATTAATTAAAATTGTGTATTTTAATTATTGTAAATATAATAATTTGTCAAGAAATTCTAATAAAGTTATATTATGAATATAATGTGTATTAGAACTTTATTATGTAATTTTTTTCATAGTATAATTATTTTATATTCGTTATAAATAATGTCGATCATTAAATATCCGCGAGCGTAAAAGAAATTGAATTTCGAATTCTTTCTTTGAAATCCTAAAATTGAGAAATATTTTTTTAAGGATTAATGATTTTATTGTTGATGTTATGTTGTGTTTTAACAAAATCAAAAATGAAATTCGAAAATTAATCTTAGTAAGAAAATTTATTTCTTAATTTATGGTATGATTTGACAAAGTTATTGGAACTTGTAAAATGTATTTCTTCGTGAAAATATTTTACGAAATTTTGGTATTGGAAAATTCCGGGATTGAGCGAAAATAAAATGTAATATTGTGAAATTGGATGTGATCCAATGAATTACATTTTACGAACCACTGTATGATCTTAGTGACCAACGTAGCAGTAATCGGGATGCGATATAATTGCGATACTAAGTTTGTGAAACTTAGACGTAATCGTATTATTATGTTATCGGGATTGTGATTTGTCGAAAATCAATAAATTTGTTTTAATGGTTTGACAAAATTTTTAAGTAATAAGAATTACTTATACTAATTAAGTTAGTCTTAATTAGAATTTTAATGGGTATGGCGATTGGGCTTGAACTAAAATTTTTGAGGACGTTTGAATATTTAGTATATTCATCGAGGTAAAATTTTAGTCAATCGAGAAAGTTTAAGTAATGAGGATTACTTATAATAATTAATGCAATATTAATTATGGTCTCGATTTGAGTGTTTTTTGGTATAGAATTTCCCGCAAAGATTATACGTTAATTTTTAAAATTCTATTGCGAAGTTTATTGTGTGTGCATACGTGCTTTGTGAACGTAATAACTTGGTGTGTAATAAGTTGACAACACCATTCATTGGGAATTGGCTAGACTTAATGAGAATTAAGTCATAAAATAACATTTGTGGGGTATAAGTATTTTAGTTCAATGTTCATTATTGATATTTAATTAGTTTAAATATTATTTTTACGTATAAATTGTTTAGTACAATTTATTAGAAATATCGTATTTCTGGATAAATAAAATTTTCGTAATTTTAGTTTATCACGGAATGAACATAAATTGACTAAGCTATAGTAACTTAGAAAATAAAACTAAAATAGAATTTATTATTAATAATTAAATTTTGGTCTAGTAAATGTAGTAGCCCAAATAATTATGTAGTTCTATGTGAAGAACTCGTTTATGCGAACCAAACACTAGATTAAAATTAAATGTATTAATATTAAATTCAGTATAATGCTATAATTCCTTGTTTCAAAAGTAATAAATTATATAGTATTGTTGATTTATTTGTGTAATAATTGTTTACTATTTACTACTCCAAAAGTCGATTAATATTAAAGTAAACGTAATCGCGCGTTAGGCTTAAGTAATATTAATCGCATGGGTTGGAAATTAGTTTTCTAAATGCACGATTAAAAACTAAGTGTTTTTAATACCTTGATTTTTGAAAGTCAAAAAAAAATTCAAGGAAGTAATATATGCTAGACATAATTTTGGTTTTATGCGAAGTGGAATAAGTGGATTTCATAGTGTACATCATTATACTTTGTGTGATAAATGATGAATGAGATTACTAAGAATTATATTAGTATCAATTTAATAGATCGAAAGATCGAGGTCTTTGACTTCTACATTTGATACTTAAACACAAGTGTTGTGTATAAAAGCTTACAAGCTTATATGATTCATGAATTAGTAATATTAGTTATCGGTAACTAATACGCATAAATAAACCAAAAGATGTTATCTATTCCTTATGGTGGTTTATCCAAGTGGGAGACACATGGAATAACAACCTAACTTGATAAATATACGAGGTTATTTGTCGAGGAAGTTCTTAGAATGAAATTTGAGAAATTTCTTAAATTATGGACAAGTGATATGAAATAAACTTAAGAATTAGAATTCTTAAGAATTGAGAGATTTGTTAAACTAAAGTGTAGTTTTAAACATGGAATCAAAATGTTTTAGCAAAATATCTTGATTACTAAAAGTATCGAACTTTAGAATATACATTTTAAAGTGTAAAGTGTGAAGTGTATCGTGTTTAAATAAATTATTTTGTATTTCATTTTTCGAAGATGATTAATTCAAAACTTAATCCTACTTATTGAAGAATTAAATAGTCTTCATTAATGTTTGAAGTATCTAAGTGAGATAGGTCAAACACGTCAAGAGTGACACGAAAAGTGGAAGTTAAGAAGTAATTAACTTATACAAGTGAGTCTTGCAAAGTTAACGTCTTCTTTAGCATTACACTTTTGTATTAACTTATTAAAGTGCGTTTTTAATAGTTCTTTTAACGATAACATTTTTGTTTATATTATGTCTGAGTATGGACTACAGTTCTCTAATAAGTTAGAGACAAATTTTATCATTATTGTTCTTAGCATTATCTTGGTGATAATTTCATTGCGTGTGACTCTAGCTGAAGTTAGCCTAGATTGTTTTGAACGATTAGCTAATAGTTAGGGTGTTAGGAGATTCTTTCAGTTGAGTTGCCTAGTTGTGGTTGATGTTTATTGCGATGTACTAATAGTGAATATTAGTGAATTTGAATTCTTGTTGTAATCCAATTTTGTTGTCATTTATTAATGTTGGTTTGAGGGGTAGGCTTGGGGCTTAATGTATTGTGTTCATCATTTTGTGTTATGATTATTATCGTAATAGTCATAGTTGCTTAAGACGTATCACATAAATGAGAGCATGTAGTTGCTTCTTGGATTTTGTTTGTTAAGATGTGATTCAATCAAAGAAGCTAAGATCGACTAACGTCGTGAGTGGATTTGATTGAAGTCTAAGCTCAAGTGGTGATTTGGATTTAAACTTGAGATGTTTATTTCTAATTGTATCATACAAGTTATGTGAACATAAGGAAGAATCTTTCTTCTTAATTATGTTAAGATGTATGTTGGCTCACGCCACATGATATTTAACATACCCTCAAAGAGTGTTGCTTACGATTCTTGTGAAACTTTGTGGTTTGGTCATGAGAATGACAAAACTACATTGTTCATAAGATGTTTCCAATGAACGCATGGATTTTAGTCATCGAAGACTAAAATAATATGTATAGTGCTTTAAGTAAGATGTTGAATTGTGTCACGAGGACATATATTCTCATTGGATGATATGAGTAGACTTGTATCGGTGTGAGTAAGTAATGAGCATAGGTAATCACTTCTTTGTGAATAGATTTCTAAATTGGAATAAAATGGATGTGTCTATGTTTATATGAGATGTTAGGGTTATTTTCCTTCATGATCAGCCCATTCGACTGAGAGAATTTTGAAGGAAGAAAAGGAATCGATGTTTAAAGTATTTTTAAAATATTTTTATGGTTCTAATTGAGCATTGTGACCGCATCTTCCTTGTGTGCGAATGGTCCTGATCTTGACTTTAATGGATATTAGTTTCAGTAGGAGCTAGGTGTTCTTTACTTGTGTAAAATTTTTGAATTTTGAAATTTGAGAATTTAAGAGTTTTGAACTTAATCCTAGTAGTTTCTTAACTTTAGTGGGAGTTTTAGAGCTTAATCCTAGTGGGAGTATTCCAAATGTAAAGATAATGTTTTAGTGACGTATCTTTAAGTTTTGGAAACGAGTAGTTAAAAGAGTCTTAAAGCAACAATCAAGTGTTGAATTGTTTGTGATTCTTTTAGTAACTCCATTTGTCAAGAATAAGCTATCAAAGCTATCTCTTCTAATTTTACTATGCTATTAGATTTAAGTCTTGAGAATGTAAGTGACATCTGTTAGATTAAAAGAAAATTGAGTACCTTTTGATCTAGCCAAAGCAATGAGAACAAAGTGATATTAATTTTTGGTAGATTTTAGTTGTGTGCTAAAATGGTGTTGAGATCATGTTGGATACAAACTCCAATGCGGTAAAATTAATAAGAGCATTAATATCACAATTGGATGTGTGCAACAAAGTTGAAAGAAGTTGTGAAACTATTTCACTTGTTGTGAAATTTACCTTGAGTGAAATTAGTCAAGAGGGCTAGTCTAATTTCTAAGCCCATAAATCTTGAAGGAAGATTTAAGTTATGAGATTGTGTCTTATATTACAAAGTCAAAAAACATTAGAGTGTTTAAGCTTTGTGAATTAGAAATGGATTAAGGTGAATTTAGTTATTCTTATTAGTGTATTAGTAATACACGAGTGGCTGGAATTGAGCGATCTATCGTGATAAGAATAATTTACGAGTTAACTTTGAAAATGAGTTTTCAAGTAGCTATATCTAGAATTAGTTATTCTTGATAATATGTTGTTTTTGTATCCATATTTGATGATATAGAGAAAAAACAATTAAGTGTCGTACTCTATGATAGTTCACATATAGTATGTCTTGTTTTGTACAAGAGTGCAACTTGTTTAACAGGCAAGAATCTTGTTGAGTATAAGAGAATGACTTGCGATAAAAGTTTGGGACTTGTTTTGTACAAGAGATAGTTCTACTATGCTAAAATGAGTGTTAGCTAGAAGTAGACAAATCTAATTCGTGAGCAGGATTAGTGGGAGTAGTATGAATGATACTTGTGAAACGCTAAAATGTTTGTATAGCGTTGTTAGAGGATCTACAAGTGGAAATAGTGTTGTATGGTTTTTACATAAACCAAGAGGGTATGAAGTAAGAAAGCAAGTTTTCCACGCATGAATAGTTAGAACTATTATACGAAGAGGAGTTTTAGAAAGATAAATTTTGTGTAATAACTATAGTCGAACTGTCTAAAAAAAATATGATGATTTTAGAAGATAGTCATACTCGATAGCTTAAAGGAGCTACTCGAATATAAGTATCGTTTGAGTCAAGAATGACTTTATTGCATAGGAATTACGAACTTAGAGTTCATTTATAAGTCCACGAGAGATTTATAAGTAGATCCGTTAGTTAAAATCTCATGTGAAAAGAAAGTAGTTTCTTAACAATTGATGACGTGGCAAATGTCTGTGTGACATATAGCATTATACGTAAGACTATTGTGTATAGTTTTATAGAGCATGTTGACAGAAGTAGCCTACTCACATGGGCGTGTTACTTGGGTTTTATCTTTGTGATAAAATGTCAAGATTAGGTAGTTATTGGGGAAACATACAATAATCGAATACCTTTTGAAAATCGTATCGTTGAATACGCCATGATATGTTATGTCATGTAATTTACAAATGTGTGAATGTGAATTTGTAAATGCAAATACTATAGAAAGCTAGCCTAGTATTTAAGTTCTGTCAAATACCGGAAGCGCAGTCCTGGAAAAGGCTAAATAGTGGACTGGGGGAAGGTGCTCTGTGCACTGTAGACCGAAGCTTTCGTGTTATGTAATTTTATAAACATGCGTTCATAAGTTGAGAATATATTACATCACTATTAAGTATAATGTGTATAAGCAGACCAAGGGATGAAAAATAATTAAATTGAAATTGATATCAATTTTCCTTATATGAGACCCAGTAGCAATCAAGTGGATTTCTACACGTTCCCTTCTTACTTTGATATTATTGTGAAACATGTGTCATAGTGTTTGATTTGATTAGATTGTACAAAATAGGCTGCACTAGCTATGAGTGGGCAAACGTTAACTTTTTGGTTAGATGCTATGACATATGGTGGATCAATAATAAAGGAGGAAGATTATTTCCGAAGATATCACTAGAGTTCATATAACACAGGGCGCCCAAATTACTGTGTTCTTGTGAAAAATTTGATTAATGTGGTTAATCACTGGTTCTTACAAGATATGTAATTAGTGTTTATAACAAAATTTCGTGAGATCAAAATGAGTCGAAATTGGTGAATTAGGAGAGTAATCTAGGGAATAATCACGTTTAGCCGAAAATAGAAAATAACGAGTAACTTTCTATTATACTTGAGCTGTTTAACCGTTAGAAGATCATTTCGTTGAAGGTCGCGCGCCCGCACTACACAAGATGGAAAAACGATCCCTAAAAAGAGAATTTGTACTCGCAATCGTCATGTGTGAGTGTGAGATAAAAGACTAATTTATTCCGCCCATTACGTTTGGGTTGCCGAATAAATATAATTAAGTTAAGAGACTTAATTGTGATTTATTTGGTTGAAGGGTTAAATTAGAAACACTTTTGGTTTAGAGACTAAAGTGTAATTGTGCGTGGAAGGGTACCTATTCACCAATAGGTACCTCCACTTCTATAAATACATATTCTCCCCTCCACTTTTGTAACTACTTCATTCTTCCACCAAAAGGAAGAGAGGAGAGAAGAGACACTTCTCTTCTTCTCTACAAATAACCAACAAGTGGTTATTTCTCTCGGGTTCGGTTTTCGGTGTAGGATCGGGTGCGAAACATTGCCCGTATCCCGACGCTCTACGCCTGTGGATACGAGCATACCCTCAACGTGGTATCGTTCTTCTTCCGCTGCGTTGAACGAAACTCCAGGTGTACGTTTTCTGTTCATTTTATTTACCACTTAATTAATTATGTATTAATTAATTAGTATTTTATATATATGTGTTATATATATGCATGTTCTTTCACGAACGTTAAACGAACATGTTTACTAGTTTTTGAGTCGAGTACTACTTTAT
>CANYCX010240007.1:0-11684 GCA_948193385.1 Breynia disticha f. nivosa | reverse complement strand
ATAAATTTATTTATAAAATTGATTTATATTGAAATGTTTACTATTATACAAAAAATAATAATTTATTTTTTTAACATTACCAATAAAATTAAAGTCAATATATTAATATATTAAATTTATAACTTTAGACTATAAGAGCATCCCAAGAGAGTCTTTAAGAGACTCTCTTCTCTTAATTAAGAGATTTTGTCTAAAAAAATCATCTTCAACAATATCTTTTAATTTAAGTCAACTCTTCTAAATTTTAAAGAAATAAATAGTACATCTCTTATTTAAGAGAGCCAAAACTCCCTCTCTTAAGTTATTTTATTATATTTTTAGAAAAAAGTGTGAAAGAGTGATATATTAATAATTATTAGTAAGTATTAATTTATTAATATAATATTAAAAGATAGTAGTGTAGAGACTGATGTAAAGAGTATTGTTGGATTGATGTATAATTTAAGAGAGTGAATAAAATATAATATTTAAGAGAGGATTTAAGAGATGATTGTTGGGGATGCTCACAAGAATGTTGAGATTTGATTTGTAACTTTGTACGAGTATATTTACCATGAGTCATGATCTTTGCTTTGTTCTAAGGCTTCGTTTGTTTGGAAGAATTTATTTTCTAGGAAAATATTTTTATAATTTTTTAACGTTTGTTACCAATGAAAAATAAGTTAACAAAACTATAATTTAAAAATTAATAAAAAATAATTATTATTTTTAATATATTTTTAGAGAAAATATTTCTCTTATCTAAAGTATAAAATTATTATTTTTTATATTTTTAAATATTTGAGTATGAAATACTAGAAATCATTATTCTGGAAAATAAGATTCTAAAATATGAAAGATATTTTTTTATAAGAAATCAATTTCTGCAAAACAAACGGAAGTTAAATGTATAAATTAAAAGGTAAATATTTGTAAAAAATGAATATTTCTACTTTTTTTACTAAATTCCGAAAGAAACATGAGGTGTAAAACTTATTGGAATGGTCGGTTTCGATTCAAAATCGACAAATTATGGTTCGGCAAAATTGAGAGCCAGAACCAAGTTCGACCAATTCAGTTTGTGTTTTTAAACCGAAGCTTCGAGCTACTTTAGGTTAGTTCCAATTCCCTGGTTCAAACTCGTTTTTTTATTAAAAATAAACTGGATAATTGATTCAGAACAGTGAACTGCCGAGTGAGAAACGATAGTTCCCGATTCATTGTTCTTAAAAAATCCAAAACAGGACCGTAAACCAGTCGGTTTCAGTATTTCGGTTTTGGTTCCGATTAGTGTTCTATTTTATCGCCTCTAAATCGTCCACGTGTTAATATTCTTCTGTTAAGTCGATTAAAAATTAAACACTTGTCTACTCTTCACTTCCACAACTAGACAAAAGCACCCCATTTTAGTGGAGACTTTTATTAAGAATTTTTTAAAATTAATTTTAATGAAATAATAAATTAATTAAATTTAATAAAAATAAAAATTTAGTCTTATGTTTATTTAATAAAACATTTTTAATTTTATGAAATTCCTATAAAATAAGCATATTTTCGATAAGGATGGCCCTCTTGTTATATAGTTCATGCACTTTCTTGTACTGAACCAAACCCGAACAAAGATAACTCAAAAACACAGAATCATTTTCTACTGTAGCCCGTGTAGTCCTCACGAGACACACTCGCAACAAAGTGCAATAAACTCACAAGAAAGGATAACCATTTGATTGAGATAAAGCAAGGAGTTGAATTAAAATGGAGAAAGAAAGTAGCCATGTCACAAGTAACACACAAAAGACAGCAAAGAAAAGCAGTGGAAGTGGCGGGAATGGTCAGGTACTGGACGGTTCTGATATAATGGAGTTGGTTGGGAACCAAGAGGTGTTTAGTAACTTCATTGATCATAAGTTTCAAGAACTTGATACAGACAAAGATGGTCAGCTTTCTGTGAAAGAACTTGAGCCTGCTGTTGCTGATATTGGTGCTGCTCTTGGTTTGCCTCTTCAAGGATCTAATCCTGACTCTGATCATATTTACTCTGAGGTTGGTTATAACTTCATTGCATCAATGTTTTAACTTTTTATTTACCCTTTTCTTTAAAGTCTCTAGTTTTTACAGGTTTGTTTTGGTTCTTTTAGACCTACACTGTTGAAAATTTATCGGGTTTCTTTAATTTGGATTGTGATGATGTGGTTTAAGAATTTGTTCTTGAGGTTTGTTGGTTTAATTAGATAAGTGAAACTTGCAAGTGCTGAACTGTTTTCTTTGATTGGAGAATTTGGAGATAAAGTAGTGTAGGATATGAAGTATATGGAATGTAAATGTGTGGTGAAATGGTTACTGTGATGATAGGGATGGGAAAGAGGTCAAATGGTTACAGTGATGATAGGGATGGGAATTGAAAATCATTAATGAATCAACTTGTGATTTTCTTGTCTTTTGCATCTAAACAACATGTTGAAGATAAGATGTTTACGTGTGAATTTGACTTGGCAGTTCTTGATTACGTCCTACTTGATATGTTCAATAAGACCTCTGCCTTTGTTGTGTGCATAATTTCTTAGTTGTTCCATCATTTATGATGATTAGACTGAGTTATGATAAAAATGTGATCAATCAAAAAACCAATTCTTAACTTGATATTCAGCAAATGGTCGGTATAGTCATTGGCTTCCATTTTCGTGCTTCAGTAGACCTTTCTGTTCCCACTTGAGTTGTACTTTCTTTTCTCATGCATTTATCCTTATGTGTGAGGAGGAATCTAGTGGCGAATGCTGTGGAAACTTATAGAATAACCTTGTGTTATACGCATGCAATTTAGTTCAGTTGTGAGATTTTCTTATGATGAGGTATTATAAATTGACTTTACACATTTCAAAAGCAGTGCCTTTTTGTGGGGACATTTCAGCACACAATGCTTTGTTTAATGATTGTGCTTTTTTGAAGATCTGAATTTAGTTCTAGAGTGCTTTGTTAGGTTCACGATCAATAGATGAGATAAAGCATGCCTTCTCGTTCCTGTAAACAGATAGACTACCATGGAAGCAGGACCACTCTTGGTTAGGTCCTACATGTCTCTCTTTCAATATAAAAGGAAAGAAAAACTTGACAGAGAATAAGAAATCTTTTTTAACAGTTCTTTTTAAAAAAAATGTATTTAACAGTGCTATTATCTCTCCCAAAGCACAGTTAGAATTTAGATTCGCATGTTCTGAAATAAAAAGAGTTGACTGGGACTTTTTGCTTGAATCAAAATGCTTGTGTATATCAAATAATTGTCATGTTTCTTTTCGCGTACTTCTGGCATCATTGTTTATGCCAGAATTTGATATATCAACTTAGAAATGGGATTCCGTGTGCATAATTAGATGGATGTGTGTGATTCATATTTGATATTAGTAAATTTTATGTTCTGTCCATCCAAGACTAGTGTTGCGACGAGATGTTTCTCATATGGAAGTTGATTAATTGGAACAGGTTCTAAATGAGTTCAGCCATGGCAAGCAGGAGAAAGTAAGCAAGACTGAATTTAAAGAGGTTCTGTCAGATATTCTTCTAGGAATGGCTGCTGGTTTGAAGAGAGACCCTATAGTTATTCTACGTATTGATGGGGAAGACCTATTGGAGTTCATTAATGGACCTGCTTATGAAGCAGAAATTGTGTCTATATTCACAGAATTAGAGTCATCTGATGGTTCGCTCCGCGATTACATGGTTAAAGCTTTGCAGAAACTTACTGTTGATCAAGGGATGCCGCCTGCTTCGGATTCATGGGTAATTGTTCTTCTCATCAACTTTAGACTATTTGTTGTTCCTACATCTCTTGTTATCTCACTTTTGTTGTACAGGTAATGAGCAACATTGTGGAACCTGCTCTTCAAGCTTGTGCTGGAGAAGATCATGACAAACCTGTGAGTCAAGAAACATTCATGGTGGAATTCAAGAAATTTGCAGAAGCCTTGGCTCAACGTCTCAGAGAGCAACCAGTGATTGTGGCTCACAGTGAAAATATTTTCGATGGAAGTGGCGTAAAGAGACTCCTTGCTAACAAGTTTGAGCTGGAGAAGGTTCGTTTTCATTTCCTTCATCTACCTCTTTTTCAGGATTTGTTCATCGGTGTAATCTAGCAAAAAATCTGACACATCTCCGTTCACCGTTTCTCGTTGCAGACACTGAACACTGCTATAGAAAACGTTCCTAAAGATCGAAATGGAAAATTGTCCAAAGACTATCTACGGGTGGCACTGGATGTATTAGCTCCATCAGCTGGTTTACCTCCAGTTGGAGGTGTAGATGAGGTACTAAACAACAATATTCTCTTTCAATCAAACTCAATTTAATGTTCAGCCTCGTTTACTGTAAATCCGAAGTAGTGTATTATCTCTCTAGTTTAATGGATATTTCATGAAGCTGCAAATGTGCATGCAGATGGACAAGGTTTTAGGTGACGTGTTCAAGATGTTCAATGCAGATGACGGGAAGCAGGTTAAAGAAGACGAGTTCAAGAAGTTGCTGACAGAAATTCTCGGAAGTCTGATGCTACAACTAGAGGGTCATCCCATCTCAATTTCTTCGAATTCCGTCGTGCACGAGCCCCTCGCCTCGGCCTCCTCACTTTTGCAGCCATCTACCTAGATACATATCATCACTTTACTGTTGAAAAAAACACAGATACTAATAAAGAAATGGGAATAATTCGTTCGTTACTTGGTAGAATGAGGTTCTGCAGTCGAGTTCAGTGCAGTTCATCAGAATCTGCAGCGTAGCTAAGTGTTAACTACGATCGTTTTGTGTCTGGTGTAATCTGTGTGCTTGTGGCTGATGCTGATCTGTTATGACTTTCTAATCATAGAGCATTGTTGATAGAACAAGTTACAACTAGCTTGGGTTCATTGTGATTAGTGATGGATTTAGAAATTTTTTATTGATAACGCATGCACTTAAGTGAATAATTTGCTGACATCTAATAGCCATTGTGATAGATAGCGAATCTAGAAATTTTTTTCAATTGGACGAAAATAGACGACTTGAAATAATATTGAGAAAACAAGATAAATGTTACGATATAAAGGATAAAATTATAAGAATAGACACGATAAGAGGTGACAGTTTCCCTCATTCCTTAAATTGTAGAATACTATAAATGGATGGCACACCATCAGTGCAGTGCAGGAATACAAGTAAGGCAACCATTTTCTACCAACATCTTTAAACAAATCTACATGAAACCCTTACTTTTCAACTACTTCCTTTGCTCTCCATGTAAGAATTGCACTTGTTTCTCACCACCGAAATTGAAAAATGAAAATACTATTGTTCTCTTTTCCCTCACCAATTTCTTAAACAGACATTGCATCTGTATAAATACCTGTTAGCTCTTCCATATTCACCGTGCAAGCAGAAATTTCACCTGTTCTGAACATGGGGAGCGAAGGCAGCTTGGCGAAAGGAGAGAGTAATGGAAAAGCTACAATTCTGGCACTTGGGAAGGCTTTCCCTCACCAGCTTGTCATGCAGGATTATCTAGTTGATGGTTACTTCAAGAACACTAACTGTGATGATCCAGTTCTCAAGCAGAAGTTGACTCGGCTTTGTAACATTTCTAACTCCATTCTTTTCATTTATCGTGTAGCTTGTGAATATTATGAACATTTGATGCAGTACTGATTGTTTAAATACTCAGCACTCATATACTTGTTAAAACAAACCTGAAAAAAAGGCACTCCAAGTGACTGAAAGTTATTTCTTTCTGTGGCAACTACAGGCAAGACAACAACAGTTAGGACAAGGTATGTGGTTATGTCTGAAGAGATCTTAAAGCAGTACCCAGAACTTGCCATTGAAGGCCTTCCAACAGTGAAACAGAGATTAGATATCTGCCACGACGCTGTAACACAGATGGCGGTTGAAGCTTCACAATCGTGTATCAAGAAATGGGGCAGACCTATATCAGACATTACTCACTTGGTTTATGTGTCCTCAAGTGAAGCTAGGCTACCTGGTGGTGATCTCTACCTAGCCAGAGGCCTTGGGCTGAGTCCTAAAACGCAGCGCGTCATGCTTTACTTCGTGGGATGCTCCGGAGGCGTGGCTGGTCTCCGAGTGGCAAAGGACATCGCGGAGAACAATCCAGGAAGTCGAGTCTTGCTGACTACTTCTGAAACTACCATTATTGGATTTAAACCTCCAAGTGCAAATAGACCATATGATCTTGTTGGTGTTGCACTCTTCGGAGATGGTGCTGGAGCAATGATCGTAGGCACAGACCCAGTTTTGAGCACAGAAAGTCCTCTCTTCGAACTACACACAGCAATTCAAAACTTCTTGCCAGGCACGGAAAAAATCATCGACGGCAGGCTCACGGAAGAGGGAATCAGCTTCAAGCTAGGAAGGGAACTTCCTGAGATAATTGAAGACAACATTGAAGGGTTCTGTCACAAGCTAATGAGAGTGGCAGGACTAACTGATAAGGACTACAACAAGTTGTTCTGGGCAGTGCATCCAGGAGGACCAGCAATACTGAACAGAATAGAGAAGAGGCTAGTATTGTCGCCAGAGAAACTAAACGCAAGTAGACGAGCCCTGATGGATTATGGAAATGCAAGCAGCAATACCATTGTTTATGTTCTGGAGAACATGATAGAAGAGAGCATGAAGATGAAGAAGAGTGGTGGTGACAGGAACAACGATGAATGGGGCTTGATTTTGGCTTTTGGACCTGGAATCACCTTAGAGGGAATTCTTGCTAGGAACCTCACCATCTGAGTAAACCTGTCTCGGTTAGTAACTATAATCTTCTCACGCCAGTCATAGTATTATCTACTCGCAACTTGACATCAATTCATTTCGATTCGAACCTATATATGTATGATGCCTTTGGTTTTTGTTCAATGAAGAAAAACATGGACGAATTAAAAAGCAAATACATATTATCAGCTTTTGTATTTGCATTTGAGACCCAAAATGCAACGACTTTTATGTGCAAATATTGGATTAACTTGATTGTTTGGACATTTTAGAACTTCAAAAGTAAACATAGACATTGTAAATATCAAACCAACAGTAGACAAATCCTGTGGTTTCGATTCCACCAAAGTTATCAAAAACAGAATAAGGACATGAATCAGAAACTACTCGTTCATGAAAGTAGAAATAGCTCTGATCTCACCATGAGCACAACTGATCAGTGGCCACATGGAGTTGTAGTAGGTAACATAGTAAACTTAATGATTAGGTTCGACAATTTGATCCAATAATTAATTCTCTACAAAAAAAACTATATGTCCAGTACAAAAAATTCAACTGAACTTCTCATATCCCAAACTTTACAAACAACCCATCCACTTGCAGTTGTGATTGCAAGAGAAAACCAGAACCATGTGGGAAGAGGAAACATTCTACTCCACTGCCCGCAATAATTTTGAACGGCAATGTTGCTCGGCCGCGGCAGAGAGTCGTCTTCAGTTATACAACTCCAGATGGAAGACGACAAACGGCAATGTTGCTAGTCGGCCGTGGCAGAAAGCCGTCTTCAGTTATACAACTCCAGAAGGAAGACGAAGAACTAATTGCCCTCCAAACACACTGAAAGAAGAATTATAGGCATATCAAGGATGTATTGCAGTGAAAATCAAGGTGGAAACAGTAAAAATTCATTAACCAACCTCTTAACGTAATAATAACAGAAATCAGCTAAGATGAAAGTCTGAACAATTTCTGAAATGAGAACCATCGAAGGCCATAATCCATATCCTAAGGCTACAAGCAAGTGTCCGCGGCTATCCAAGACCTGTTTTCGTGAGAGAGAGAATGATTTAATGGAGACTAAATTTTATTTTAACAGTTTGTCAGTTCAATTTTGGAAGATCTTCATCACCAACACTTGTACAAAAATGTTGAACAAAGAATCAGATTTACCAAAATATCGGAAAGCAAACACCCGCCTATCCAAACAAAAAATGCTGTATAAATTGAATTTGACATGCACAAACCTGGAGAACCCAATGAGCACAGCTCAGAAACCTTGCTACTCCCAATGCAAAAACATAATGAGCAGTGAATGGTTCAACAATCTACAAGAATAAAACCATAATGAATTTGAATTCAAGAACATCTTAAAATATGAATTCCAACCAAAGAGACCTCACCTTTGTGTTCTGCATAACCCGCAACTGGGGAAGAACAGAAACGGCTTCCAGGTAGACACAAAATGCCCAGAAGATCCGGTTTACTATATTATGTGAAGTTGATGGGTGAATAAGCAGAGCCAAAACAGCACAGGGTGCTAACTGCATCCAGTAGTAAATTACAGAGATCAGAAAAAGTGTATTCAAATTCAAAACTTGGTTCTGCTGTCAAGAGATCTACATTAAATTTAGGTACTACAAACCACGAAATACTTTCTAAGAATTAAAGTAAGAATTTCCTACTCAACTAAACTTCCAAAAATTCCGAGTTTTAAAGCACCAAAAATTTTAGCAATTTCCAGAAATTTTTAAATTGCAATGACAATAATATGAGAAAAAAAAGACAAAGTAGTAGGGTGAAGCCCTCACAAGTGAATTGCATAAGAGTACATTGAATGAAGGATATATTTTAATGGCAATTTACTTATTATTGTTCCATAATGCTTAAATATAGATTTGAACAAAGAACAGTAGCTTCCCAAAAACTCATTATTGGCTCTTAAAGTCTATTGCAAAGAAGATTTCAAGTCATAACTACAAATGAAATAAACGGAAAAAGAAAAAACAAAGGTCACAACAAGCAGCCTCAACATCTCAGCAGGAAGTTTGCATTTTTAAGATTAAACATTTTTGCCATGAAAAAATGCATATCAATTCACAAAATAATTGCCATTCAAAATAATTATTGAAAACAGGCATCACATGCTCGTGATACGGTAATAAGCTGAAAAGTACTTACCACATAATATATAGCGAAATTATCTTTGTCCTCCATGTAACTTGACTTTAAGTTGAAACGAATCATATAAATTACCCATAGAGTTGTTCCCAGTGTAGCTAAATCCAAAATGGTATGTATGTCATATTCCATAACGAAGCTACAATATAACCTAACAGCTAAAAAAATAGCTGTCAGTTCCTGCGATTTCAGTGATAGCCCTGCAAACAGATTAAAAAGACATTACAATAAGAGCCAGAAGAAATAAAATGCCATGAAAACAGAGCGAAGAGCAAAAAATCAACATCGTGTTAAACATTAAAGAGTTCTTCAGCTATAGCATTATTAAATCATACAAACGTCAAAAATCAATCAAATTCAATTCAGCTAGTTTTATTGGTACATCATTATTCTAGTTACAAAAGGCCTCAAAGAAATTATAATTCACCGATAAACAGCACCAAGAACAAACTTCAAAGATTTCAACAATCAAAAGAAAACCACATAAAATTCCGGGCATAATTCAATAAGTTCAAAACTTTATACAATCATCACAGCTAAAAACGATTATTTCATACAATCCAACATCATAAAAGCTAAAAAAGGAAATTTTACGCAATCCAACATAATTTCAGCTAAAAAAAATCAAAATTTCACAATTCAACATAACTCTTCGGCACAAAAAAAATAAAAAACCTAGCTCTCAATTCAATATACCACCACCATTATTAAACCAAATCAGCATAAAAAAAACAACAAAAACCAAATCTTTCACAAAAATTACACCAAACCATCAAATCACAACCAAAACCCAGCAATCAAAACATTCAAAAAAACACTACTTTTTTGAAAAAAAAACAAAGAAACGGTCAGAATTACCAGCACAAGTTTTCTCTTTCGTTAACTTATAAATAAGAACACTGATGCCAATAGAGTGAACAGCCTCGGCAGCGACGAAGAGATTATCATGGTCGTGAACGATGAAACGGAGGACAACAAGAGTGGCCATGCCGACAACAACTGCTAGAAAAGCTTTGACCTTTGGGGGCTGTCGGCTGACCCATGTTGTCACCACGCTTATCGGTCTCTTCTGTGCTCTCATTTTATTGCCTTCCTTTGATTTGTGTTTCTATATCTAACACAGAGAGAGATATTAACTTATGGAGAGAGAGAGAGAGAGAGAGAGGGGGGGAGAGGTGATTAATGAAAGTAGTGGGTGGAGGTTTGTTCATTTTAAAAAAAAAAAAGAAATTTTGATTTTTTATGAGGAATTGATTTTAGGTAAATAAATTAATTAGATTTTACTATCAATTACTTAGTTTTAATTGTGTGATAATTACCAAAGAAACTTGATTTAATTTATAAATTGCATGAATATTAAGATAAATCAAAATTTGTAATGATAATAGTGGGAAGATTTGATAAGGTACTTGAAATTTTGAAATTATTTTTTGTTGATGATGAATTCTATAGAATTCAATAAAAGTATTGAATTAGTTTTAAAATCAAAAATAAAGGAATTAAATTGGAGAACAAGTGTAAAATATTAATGTAATGTCAAGAAAAATTATGTTTAATAATGCAAACTATGTGTAGATTTGAGTAACCAAAACCTAACGTAGGAATTTTTCTGTCGCATCATACGAATCCTCACTGACTTCTCATTGAGACCGGAGTTGCAAAAATCAACTGATTTTAATATAAAAATTGTCTTTATTAAAAATTCTTCTTGATTTACGGATTTTTTTAAATCAAAATCTATATGCTAAGAACATGGTAGATTAGTAATAAGGAGAATGAGCTTTGGATACACTCTCAAATCATACGAGGGTCGAAAGCACACAACCTGCCCTTTTTTACCGTGCATACTTCTATAGTTCCGTCCTTTTTCTATTCGATCACCTCCCTTATCTTGTTTTTTCTTATACTATTTTTTGATTCGTCTATGTTCGCCCTTTCGAAAAAATTTCTACATGAGTCGCTGAATATTGTCTTTTGTTAGCTCTCTAACTGAGAACACCTAACTAGCAAAACTAGTTCAAAAGAGAGAAAAAAGTCTACCATTGCATAACATTGAAACAAGAAACAACCGAAGTAAAGGAATTAGCTAATTGTGAATGCTACAAAACATCGAAAATGTAAGAACCTGAGATTTCCAAGTAGGAAGCTGTCTGTATTGTAGACTTCTTTCCTGACAAGAACAACTTCTCACCTGAACCACTAAATTGGCTCAGAATGTCCATGAATTTGATCTCCTGATCAGAGGCTTCATTTGCTTGTCTTCCTCAAGAGCCACCATACCTAAATGCGACGGATCCTCCAACATCATTTTCGCTACCAAGTAACCTGCAATGGACCATGTCTGCAACTTCCGCGACTGCTTTCCAATGTAGCGGCCGAGCTTTCCATCATAGTACTCGGGCCAGTTGTCGATTAGCAGTCTGGTTTCGGCAAGTTCAATGGCACGTCTTGCGATCTGGGGGCGTCCAGTCTTGATACACGCGGCTGTGAGAAGCCATAATAGCACTGCCAATAGATTAAAATTTTAATTCTCAGAATATAATTATCACAAAGAGCACTGAAGAACACAAAACAGCATGGGATTATCGCATATAAGTGAAATAACAACAGTAAAATGCCAGTTGAAGATAGATTTCGATATTCACCAAACAAAAACTCCAATGGAGACTAGCACCACTGTATGTATCTTCTTAACAAAATACATCCAGCAGCTTAGCTTAGCAACTTTTTACAATTCAAGAAACCATTGAAACATTGTTCAAAAACCACAAGAAAGCAAT
>CANYCX010239994.1:0-15184 GCA_948193385.1 Breynia disticha f. nivosa | reverse complement strand
GCAAGATGAAGATTAGTCGACAAAGTGCAGCTGTGAAATCAAACAAGCATTCTGGAGTCAGTTTTACTCGATTGGTGCATGATTTAGTTGACCAGAAACAATATTAGTCGACTAAAATGGTGGATAATTGACCAGAATGATATCTGCAAGTCAAAAACTCATTCGTAATGGCTAGTTCTGGAAAGAGGTCAAGTTAGTCGACCAAGAAGGATGTTAGTCAACCAAAATATGAACTTACTCGAAGAAATCATCATAGAACTACTACACAATCATTATGGGTCAGAATATGACCGTTGGAACTCAACAAAAAGATTGTTAGTTGACCAGAGAAAGATGTTAGTCGACCAATTTGAAGCAAAGGAATATTAGTCGACTAAGACAGGATTTAGTTGAGTAAATGGACATTGGATTCAAGGCAAAAAGCTTCTGGAACTTATTTTACTCTAGCAGAACCAAATTAGACGACTATAGCTGATTTTAGTCGACCAAAATTATATTAGTCGACCAAAAATTCAAATATTAGTCGACCAGAAAATATATTAGTCGACCAGAAAGCCCTCTGCAACAAATATCAAAAATGGTATTTAAGGCTTCAAAAACATCAGAAATGGTAGAGAAACATTGACAGAAGCATTGAGAGAAACATAGAGGAAAACATTCAAAACATCTACCTTGAGAGGAAACCTTATTTGAGCTTAAAGTTTATATTCTTGTTCTTCATACAACCTAGTGTTGTCTTGCTTTGTTTTTAAAGCTTTGTAATTTGATTCAAGAGTTCTCACCTAGCTAGAAAGTGAAGTTGTAAGAGTTCTCACTTAGCAAGAAAGTGAATGTGTAAAGAGTTCTCACTTAGCTAGAAAGTGATATTTAGTGAAGTGTTTGGAAATCCTTAGTGGAGGTACTAAGGTAGTGGAGTAGGCAAGGTTAGTGCCGAACCACTCTAAATCATTTGTGTTCTTTGTTGCTTTCCTTCATTCCACCAAGTCTCGAACAAAATTCCACAAAAAGAATTAAATTCTTTTTAGCTATATTCAACCCCTTTTCAGAGCTATTCTTGCTCCAACAGACTTAATGGACTTAAATTGTCAAAACGACAATAATAAATAATAAGAAACAAAAATATAACATAAATTGCGAGAAATATGCAAAAATAAAAAGGTTGTTAATGACTTGCAGAAACGTAAAATATAAGTAGAGCTTGAATTGTTGTTAGATTTGTGTGTCTTCCTTTCACACTAGTTGTCTTCTTGTATTTGTAGTGGCTCTTTCCTTTGGCAAGAAATCAAATATTCTTTTAGATTGATCTTTTTGTATTGTAAAATAAATAAGATATTCTTCCCATATTCTGATTTTATTTCCTTGTCTTAATGTATTGATTTCACATTATTTCTTGCCAACTTGTTCGTAATGAGATTGGATTTGTCCAACTAATTCGGTTCGCGGACCGAAATTTTTTTTATGTGTATATATATATATAATTTTTAAATTACCACTTTGATCAATGAATCAACTGTCTAATTCTTTTCTTGGTTCAATCACTTGTCCAGGTAAACTTTTTCTAGTTTGATCACTTGTCCAGTTCTGATAACATTAATAGGCTTCCTCTTTTCAATAATATGGGAGAAAAAAATATCAAAACGTCCTCTATTCTAATATTTTCACTCTTATTTATTCATAAAATATACAAAAATATTTAATTTTCACAATACTCAATATAGAAACTAAATAAAAAATATTTAAAATATATTCTTTTAATTAGTTTTAAGAGTAAAAAAATAAAAGAGATTGATTGGTATTACTCTAAGAGCATGTCCAACTCTACTCAATATAATTGTTCAGAGCGATGACGTCGACGACATATGTGGTTGGTGCATTCTACGGGATATAGTGAACTATCCCGATAGATTTCTTTTATTAAAGGGCACAACTGTTGATTCCTAATGATTAGAGATGAAAATGGGTTCAAAATCGACAGTCCATAGTTTCATAATCTATGAAATCGAAACTAGATTTAACTGGTTCGATTTTGATTCTGATTCCAGCGGTTCCGATTCCACGGTTTGGATTCGATTTTCCTATAACAGTTAGTCGATTTCGGTCCAGTTTTTACACCTCTACTAATGTTAATGTTTTTTTTTATAAATGCCCATACCCACTAACTCATTGAATCAGCTAGGTTGAACCCACGAGTAAGTGGCACCATACATTTGCCGAATTAACTAGGTTGAACCTGCAAATGTGCAGTGGGAAGATGATTATTATTGATAAAGGGAAATTCCAAAGAGTCATAGTACAACAGTTTTGAAAGACCAACAGGAATATATGATAAAATATTGGTATCTAAACTATGTAAAAGACCATGCTTTGCCAACCAATGACACATTCATTTGTCTCTCGAAAGGCATGCCGGATTATAGCAGACTCAAACTGCTTCTGGAGTTGTAGCAGTCCCATATAAGATTTTGTCAACATCCTTTCCATTCAATAGGGTTCATAACATATTGTCTGGCTAACATAGAATCCGACTCGATGATAATACGCTTTCAACCTTTTTGTTTTGCCCATCAAAACCCATTCCATATTGCCCAAATTTCTGCTAAGAGAGGTGAGCAAAAGGGGATTGGTTTGGCCAGGAAACCTCTCACTGCTCAAGTGTCATCTCTTGCAATTAGCCCTACTGCAGCTCTACGACTGTAGCTTTCCAAAGAGCCATCAACATTGATTTTACACACCGCCATTGGGGAGATTGCCATTGTGATCTTTGCATCGTGTTTCCTGTCCTCCTCTTGTTGAGGTTGCACTCTAGCTCTTTGGCTTGAAATAGATTCTGAGCAGCTTGTGCACATTCCTTAAGTATGTGGCAGGTCCCTTTGTGTCCTTGGAAGATTTCCTGTATTGCTCGCCAAGTTGGGGATAAGTTATTTTTTCTTGAGTTTGAAAATGTTACCTCCCCTCCTTTTAGATACTTGCCACGTAACATTCTTGCCCATAGAGCATTTAGATTATTAGTGAGTCGTCATCCGAGTTTCAGCATATAAGCCTTATTCGTATGAATAGTTGTACGGAGCCCCAATCCGCCTGCCTGTTTGGGTTTACAGACTGAGTCCCAACTGACTAATGGAATTTTTATGGATTGTTCGTGGCTTCCCATAGAAATCTCCTTGGTAATTTATCAATCTTCTGACAAGTAGTTTTAGGGAGAGGTAGGGTCTGCATTTGAAACACAGGTAGCGCATTGATGACTAACTGAATAAGGGTTACGCGACCTGCGAGACTCACTTGGATGCACACCATCCCAAAAGTCGGGTACGGACACACTCCACTAGTGGCTCAAAGGTTTTGCAAGTGATTCTGCCATCTATAATTGGGTCCCCAGATATTTACCTATGTTGTTCACCTTCTCAAAATTGCTAATTCTGCAAATATCAGAGCACAACGCAGGATTAGTATTTTTAGAAAAGTAAATCTTAGTTTTGGAAATACTTACCTTTGTACCGGACGCTCTACAAAATTTGGATAAACATTCAACCATTAGGTGGGCCTGTCTAATTGGACATTCACCAAACAGGATGAGATCATCTGCAAAAAATATATGAGACAGTGGAGGGAATTCCCAATCTTGATGGGACACCAGTCTCTTGCCTTTATAGCGTCCTTGATAATGTGGGCGAGTCTGTCCATGCAGATGGTAAAAATGTATCGCGATAATGGATCGCCTTGGCAAATTCCACGGGATGGAATGAAACTCTCAGATAGGATTCCTTCCTATATTACCCGTAAATTCACTGAGGTAACAAAGTCCATTGTAATACAAACCAGTTGTGTCGGAAAGCCTACTGCTATGAGAGATTCTCAGATAAAATCCTAGCTAATTCTGTCATATGCCTTTTCAAGGTCTACTTTGATAAGAAACATGTCATGCCTACCTTTCAGAGTTTGCATGCTATGAATAACCTCTTGGACAATAATAATACTGTCCACAATCTGCCTGTCGGGAACAAAGCTGGACTGTTCTTCTGAAATCAAAGAACTTATGAAAGGTTTAATCCAGTCAATTATAATTTTATATAAAATCTCGGCCAAAATTGTGTCATGTTCTCCGGATTATTATTTTTTGGAATCAGTGCAATATGAGTGTCATTGATCCTTTTAACACTACTATGCTTCGAGAATACTTCCCTGCACAAGTTCAACAGGTTAGCTTTTACCTTATTCCATTGGGACTGATAGAAGCCTGTGATGTATCCATTAGGACCGGGTACTTTTGTGGGATTCATGTCAAAAAGAGCGTCGTGGACTTCCTTCTTAGTGGACTCATTGATTAGTGTCGCTCGCGCTCTTTAATCCAGTACACTGAAGCCCACTTTGTTGCACAACAACTCCAACGTAATTTGTTCTTTGGAGTATAATTTAATGAAATAGACCCTTGCCTCTTGTCGAATCTGTGCAGTGGTATATATTTGTTGGCCATTTTCCATGAACAGGGAAGTAACTCTGTGCTTGTTTCTTCTAACCATTGTTACAACATGAAAGAAACCGGTATTACCATCGCCGAGAGCTATCCATTCATCCCTTGAGCATTGTTTCCACATGGCTTCCTCCTTATGCAATGGCAATCTAGTTATTTTTGAAGTTTATGCTCCAGATTACCTACCTGTTCTGTGCCTAATTGGCTGAGACGTTTCTGTGGGCCTCCTTGTCATCGCATTAGGGTGTTCTTGCGGTGAGACAATGAACCAAGTCTGTGCCTGCTCCAATCCATGAGAGCATTCGCTGCGTTCCTAAGGTTGAGTAAGAGGTCACCATTATCTTGCCAGTTTGACGCAACCACTGTACTAAACGTTTTTTCAAACCTCTAGGCCTCCTGGAATCTGAATTGTCGGCTATTTTGAGGATGGGACTCCATATTTGGAAGGCGAAGCATGATCAGATGATGGTCTGATTTCACTCGGGGTAAGTTTTCCACATAAGAATTTTTCCAGGTTTGTAGCTATGAAAGATTGCAGAAACCCCAATTGATTTGCTCAAAAACACCTCGTCTCTCACATGTGTAGTACGGACCTCGAGGTTGGATCTCAATTAACCCACAATTATCATTTCAATTGGCAAACATTTTGCATTCATTCACCGTAATAGGAACTCCACCTTGTGTTTCAGTGCGACGCAACATCGAGTTAAAGTCTCCTAATACAGCCCACTGTTTTCCTATGGAGGAGGTCGTTGATAGTGTTTGCCATAGTTCCTGTCGATTTACAGGCTGCGGACTTCCATATATTGCTGTTATGTATCCACAGTATTGTTTGAAAGAGAATGAAGTATGGATCATTTGGCGAGTTTGCAATAACGGTACAAGTTTTAGCTCATCAGAGGACCAGAGCATCCATATCCCTCTAGAGAACCCAATTGCCTCCTCACAGATAGAATTTTTTAAGCCTAATTTTCCAATTATTTTATCTGCTTTATTGCCACTAATCCATGTTTCCAACAGGATGAGGACTATAGGACGGTACATTGTAATCAGTTGCCTGCAAATAAGAACGAAAAAATTACTAGCACATCCACGACAGTTCCAGGATAAAAGCATTAATAATTTGTAAAAGTTAGAGGGGGCATAATTAAATGTAGATTGGATCAATTGGTTGAGGATCATTCAAATCCTCTTCCATTTAGGCAATTGCTTCTGGTGGAGTGGCCACTATAGCAGGGCTGGTGGTAGCTGCAGGAGATTCAATGTTTGATGGCACAACTAAGTCCGGAGGCACTCTAGTTTAGGTCCCATTGCTGGGCTTTGAAGTATAGCCTGCATTTTTTTTTCATTGGACTGTACTTCAATGTTGTGTGTGGGACTTCCAATTTCACTTGGTTCATGCAATTGCATGGCTTCTGAGCATCTGATGTTCTGGTATTGGGGTTAGTGTGGTCTAACATTTCCCGTGCTGGGTTCCTAGAATTACATGCTTGTGGAATTTTCTATGGTTGGGCTGAAGTTGTCGTGGAGAAAGTGATTGGTCCATTGGCGTGTGTATGAGCCCATGCATGAGTTTTATTAGGGATCAATTTCTCATTCGTCATGCTGCGTGATACTTTCTTTTTGCCCTTTCCTTTCCTATCAAGTTTGGTTTTTTTTAGATTGCACGTGATTTTGGGTAGGTTGGGGATTAATGGGTACTTCCAAATTTTTCTCTTTTCCATCATCAGCAAGGATATGAAACCTAGATCCCATATTCTTTTGTTTATTTTCCTTAGCTGGCTATCGATTACCCAAAATTTGGGTGCTTGCTGAAACGGTGGTCTTTCCTTACTTGGATTCCTTTCCATCTTTAGGTTCCTGAACGTTACTCATTTTTTCCGGTGACCTGGTGGCCGGAGAGGACTCAGCCGCTGGGCCTTTTATAGCCGGCTTACGTTTCCATTAAACCTTTTTGGCTATCGTCTAGTTTCCATACTGTTCCTTTGGGTCAACCTCCTAATTCTCGGTCTTGTCATGGTGTAGTGCAGTCTTACTAGCTTCAGTCGACTGTTCCAAATTGTGGTCATTCTGTTTTTGTTTATCGACATCTGTTGATACAGACTTGCTTGGGAAAGATTCAACCCGGTGTCCATATTTCCCACACGTGAAGCAAATCGCATGTAGACCTTCATATTGGATATGACGTAGCTTTCCTCTGAAGTAGAACTTTGAGTGAAATGGCTTGCTTAAATAAACAAGCACACTTATGCGGGCGAATTGACTTCGTGCAACGTTTAATGTGGTTTGATCCACACGTAGGGTCCTGCGAAACAAGTTTCCAATTGCTGCAAGCCATTCTTTTGTAAAGTACTCTACTAATAGCCTGGGAATTCGAAGCCATACCAGAATCATAGTGATTGAGGCTGTATCAACATTGAAATCTGGGCGCCATGGATGTACTGTCAGATAATGGTCATAAATCAACCAAGGTCCCCATACAACGCTTTATCATAATCCTCCTGGCTTGAAACTCTAACCATATAGAAGTGGTTACCAAGATCAGACATTTGAATCTCACCCATCGGTTGCCATAAGCACTTTATCTGAGTTTAGATGATGTGTGGTCCCAAAGTCTTCCCAAGGAGTTTGATGATTAATGCATTCTTCCATTGAGCACAAAGTTTCTTGTGTTCCTCCTTTGAGATATAGTGTAACGCCCTAAAATTTTCATTTAATTAAAAATTAAAATACACTATGTAGAAAAAAATGAGGGGGAATTTTTTGCGTTTTGTTTTAAAGAATTAATTGAGCAGAAAGTGAGCGTAGGCTGAGATTTGGACTATAGAAAATTGGGAGGAATTAGAAATTTCAAAGAATTAAACAAAGACCAGAACTCGTGTGGGCCTATCACGAGTCCAGTAGTGAACCAAGCTCAACAAGAAACCTTAAAAAACATTCCTTCACTCTTTCTTCCCTTCATTTCCACGTTCTTTCCCTTTTCTCTCTCCCTCCATAGCTAAAAATCTTCATCACCATCATTTTCCACAAAACCCTACTAATTGGGGGAGTTTAAACTTTTTTTGGCTTAAATCAAGGTGAGTATCCTTCAATTTCTCTTCTAAATCTCGTATTTTTCCCTAACCCTAGTTTTTTGGCCTCATAACTCTTCCGATTTAGCTCTGATTTGAGCAAATGATGGCTCGTTCAAAAGCTTAACATGTCTACTACTTATTAGTAACTATATTTTGTGTTAAATTGTGGTTTAGGCACACGAAATCGTTGATAGAAAGGGAACCCTGCAAAGTGACGAATTTGGGCTTTTTGTGACTGGAGTTTCTTCCTTGTTTCGTCGCTTGGGTAAGCTACCTTATAGTCCATTGATAGTGTTTAGAGTTCAATTTGATTGGGTGTTATATGGTGAGGGAGCTTGAAGCAAGGGTAGAAAAGTGGCTAGGGTTTTAGAAGGGGAAATTTCGAACTTAGATGTTTAGAATACGTCGGAGGGTAAGAAGCAACAAAACGCACCTAAATAAACTTGTCTAGACATTAAATGAAGGTTGATATACAAGAAATTGGTATACAAGAAAGTGATAATGGTTGTGGTAGGTAGAGCAATTAATGAAGGGGTTAAAAGAAAACAAAGAGAGAGAGAGAGAGGGGGGGATAAATGAGATTAATGTAATATTGCATAACATAAGCATTTTATTCAATTCTATCATCTAATGAATGAGAGTTTAATGTGGAATTCTAATGTTAATAATAAGAAACTTGAATCACGGTGAGGACGGTTCGCAGCAGAGCCGCTAGGTGCTTTTTGCAAGGTAAGTAACACGAGCGCAACTTCCTTGTTTGTATGTTGTTGAGTGTTGGATTGTGACTTGATTGAAAATTGTTGTTTATTTCGATATGGTTCATTTGAGAAGTGTGAATTTCGGTTAGGATCGTTTTGTATGTGAACTGGATGGTTGATGGAATGTGTAGCTTAAGTGTAAATGCCATATGATAGTTTGCATGAATTGATTGGATAAATGATGATTTTTGGGAATGATTGTTGTCATGCCATGTTGGATGTGTTTTGATTCTTTTAGTGAACTGCAGTGGTAGTGTTTCGGAATGTGTATATGTATGAATGAATTGTGTTTGTTTATAAAAGTTATAAGTGTTGTTTTTAGCTGGAATGCAGGGAGAACCGGTTTGGAAACGGTTTCCGAAAAACGTTCCACAAACCGTTCCACTTCTAGGGTTGATTTCTGCCTTGGCAACGGTTTTGAAAACGGTTTGTGAAAACCGTTCCATAAACCGTTTCCATTCCAGAACATTTCTCGAAGGGCGAAACGGGTTTGAAAACGGATGTACAAACCGTTTCACAAACTGTTTCAGTTCCAGAGCTTTTCTTGAAGGACGAAACGGGTTATGAAAACCGTTTCCGAAACCGTTCTATTCCAGAACCAGTTTGTACAGAACCAAACGGCTTATGAAACGATTTGGGTTAACCGTTTTCAAAATCATTCCCAACCAAGAAAATGTGTATATTGCATATTGTTGTGCGAGTGGGTTATGGGCTTAAAGGAGTATGATTTAAACGATGAATATTGAATGGAAATGGTTTTATTATGAATGTTGCATGTGATGGAATTGCGAATGTGAATTGAAACTTTGTAAAATGCTCTATGAGGGTTATACTGGATGATTTGATGTTATATGATTATATGTCATGGTTGAATCATGAATGCATGTTTGGTTGCATAGATTATGCACATATCATTCATGCATTAGGGCTCATAGGGAGCAAATTAAATGAACTGAAAGGGCTGTTAGTGAGCGAAAACGAGGAAGTGGTTATGGCTCTTGGGAGCGAATTGTGGCGCTTAATGCACAAAATTACGGGTAGTATATAACAAATGTTACACCGGGGCACAGTGGTAAAATGCTAGGGACACCTTAGTGTGTACGAGTGTGTCAGGCCAAGTAAGGGCGTAAATAATGGATCCAAATTTTATAACCACATACTCCTGGCCGAAGAGGTCCGTTTGCAAACGTCGATATTATGGCCAAAATAGGGCGTAAATTAAAAACGAATTGGGAGCATGAGTGATCGTATAACATTGCATTATTAGCATGCATACTCATTCATCCCATTGTATATAAGATGCTCTTTATGATATGATTATGAATGAAGTGTGTTGATGTCATATTCCTGTTTGGTCAAGTATGATGAATGTGTTGAGATTTAATGTTGTTGATATGTGAGTTTGTGTTGAGAAATGTTGAGTTTGTTTTGGTATTGATTGTGAATTATATGTATATTTGTGAATGAAAAATTGTTATGGGAAGTTGTCCATATCGGTAGTGTTGCTTATTGAGGTTTACGGCACCTTCTGGGGATTGATTGGATCTTGTGTCGGTACCAGAGGGGGATTTCCTTCGGCACCGCTCGTGGCGGTCATCAGATTTTGATCTCAGAGAGAGTGAGAGAGAGCAAAGTTGGAGTTTTTTTTACTTACGGTAATGTTTAATAATATTACTTTTAGATCCATATTATTATTTTTTAAACCTCCTCTTATATTTTCTTCATAAATACCATCATTTCATCAATTTTTTTCCTCTTTCAC
The DNA here is from genome assembly GCA_948193385.1 of Breynia disticha f. nivosa. Lineage (NCBI taxonomy): Eukaryota > Viridiplantae > Streptophyta > Magnoliopsida > Malpighiales > Phyllanthaceae > Breynia > Breynia disticha. The sequence continues at coordinate 5,122 of CANYCX010239994.1, read as the reverse complement.
AAACACTTTTCTCACTATCTAAAAGTCAGATATTTTCATAATTTCTAGCACATTCTCTCGAATAAATGGATTTACTTAACCATGATGATGCATTCTCTCAAGATTCACCAAATTCTAACATATCGGTTAATCAATATTTCTTAGAAAATTTCTCCTGATAACATCTAAGTTTTTTTTTTACAAAAACAACCCTCTTTTTTTCCATTTTCATAATACTTCCCACAACATTTTTCCACAGATGAAACAACAATCAAATTTTTTTCTTATCGTTTTTCTTCTGAATGACCTGTATTGACTCTTCTTGGATCTCGAATTTCCATCTTTCCTTTAGTTGGAATATGGAATTTTCTGAGTGAATTTTCTTTTCGGTTCCGTACTCACATATCAATTCTCAATTCTCTCATGACAAACTAAAAAGCTTTTTATAATCTTTTAAAATCTTAAAAAGGATACAGGAACACACTACTTTACTATTACAATGAAACTCTCAAGTTTACTTTCTTGGTGAATCCTATGCTAATTCCATTACTATTTGATGCTGGTCATTGTGTAGTATGACCTTCATTATGTTAGTCCATAATTTTTCCGAGTAAATCGTGACAAAGATTGCAAGTCTATGCAGAAGGAAAGATAGAAACTGAAGATCCAAGAAGAGTAGGTACAAATAATTCAAAAGAAAAAACGACAGGAAAAAGCGTAGCAGAGAGCATGAAGATCATGATAGCTAAAATTTGGCTTGATTGTAGTGAAGATTCCTGTTATTGTGATGGGTTATTGAGATGATTCTTTATGGAATAGTGAGGTGGAGAATTTCAACAAAAATTTGCCTATTTAACACATTTTAAGCAAATAGGAGAAAGAATTTAGTAGGTACAATAATAACTTCAAGCACATTTACCAGAGTGGATAGAGTGAAGAAATGCATATTCAAAACTGTTTGGAAACATATTCAAGAGCATGCAAGTTTCAAACATGAAAACAAAAAGCTTTTGCACCCATTAATAATAGAAGACACAAGTTCGTCTAATTACTTCTAGTCCAGAAAGCAATAAAAATAATGAGAGGAGTGTGTACTTCCTCACAGTCTTTCAATTTAAACATTGGTGAATGTCTGCCTAGGGTAAACAAGGAGACCAAAGAGGAGGAGGTGGAGTAGTGGTCAATGGGTAGAAACAAGAATAAAGGAAAGAGGAAGTTGAAGGCCAAAAAGCAACACAAAGATCAAGCCACATATTTTTTAGATTCAGTTGCCTTGGGGTTTGACAGTATATCTTATGCATCCCAACAATTCACCGAAACATCTAAACAGTCCATCTTATTTTGGATGTGGATCATATTTGCCAATTTATCAATATTGTAAAACCAATTTTTCAGTAAGTTCATAATCTGGTGACTAATGTTCGTTGCATGGGTCAATTCCGCAGCACCAGTACCAAGTTACCAGAGCCAGGGTAAGAACTTTCAGGTTCAGTATAATATTTGGGCCGATTATTGGCTTATGCAGACAACGCCAGCAGCAGAGGAGTGTACATAAATTTCTACAGAAAAAACTGTAGATTACTCCTAAAGAACTTTTTTAAGTTCCATATTTTTAAAAAAATAGAACCACATTTAAACAAATAATGTTGAATGTGCTGGTGGCAATTCATTGAACAGCTACTTACAACAATGCTTCTTCTTCCTCGTCATTTTCAGGAATATCACATTATTGGGAATTTAGAAGGCATACCAGCTTTGCGGCTTGCACAGTGACACAGCTCTTCTAGGAGAGGCCTTCAATTACTCCATTGCAAGTGCTTACCTAAAGTGTAGTAAAAGTCCAACATATCATCCGGTCTCCGCCTCACTGGACTTGGAGAATATATATTTGATTTGGCTCCGAAAATATGGTTCCAGACAAACACTGAAGGATAAAATACGGCGTAATGAAATGTATTTTTGCTACATTTGGAATCTGCTGTGTGCTGGAGACGATTTCTAGCAATATATTTACTGTCACTCGCTACAAAAGTAGAATGCCCTCGACGCAGACCCTCCTTGGAAATTTCTTCGCACGGATTCGTTCAACCATGAATGAGATAATTCTGCACTTGCCTGATTTCTAATGTGGAACTGGAACGCTGAAGCTTCATGAACCAAAGAGTGATTAGCGACAGATATGAAGTAACATATACATCTAAGAATCAAAATGAAAGCTTCACGGCATAGAACAGAATAGAATTTTTCTTTTCATTCTGTTCTGCAACAATACGCCACCCATGAGAAAGACTATTATTGTCCGTCGGATTTTATGATTGTGCTAACTAGAGTTTTTGTTTCCGTTTTGATTGCCAACACTTTTAAGCTCGGCAAAACCTGGTGCTAGCTTTGGAGGTGGTTGCACAAAGGAAGAAGGTCCAGATTGATTGGGACGAAAAGTCCAGGAGATTGTACTACTTGCACCTGCAGACGGAGGAACTGAAAATTGACTTGACTTAGCTCCTGCTGTTATATCCACATTCATCTTTTGACTAACTCCATTTTCATTGAATTCTTGACGATTAGGTAGCATCTCATTGGCATCCCCTCGGGTTGCATTCTGATTTTTTTCTCCAACTGTCCTAAGTCCAGTAGGTCCGTACTGAAGCCAGGGCTGTCTATAGTTCTGCCATGGAGGGAGCCGACTGCCACCAGACTTGCAATTATTTTCAGCCTCTTCTTTCCCTTTAGCCGACACCTCATTTGGCTTATTCAGTTTATTATCTGGATGTTTGTTATCCTTGTCTGCTGAAGATGAAGTCACCAACTCGGCTGGATCAACTCTAGGTGCAGGCAAACGACCAGAGGCAATTGTAGTTGTAGGAAATGCTTTCTCCGGAGGGACAGCAGGAGTATAATTTGATGGAAGTAAATCATCCCAATTCTCCAGTAGTTCTTTGTAAACTTTTCGGAGAGTAACCTCTGTGAGGCCAGTGACTTTACAAATCTCGGCCTGTGTTTTACGTTTGTCTTCTAACTGGCATGCAAGGTATATGGCAGCTGCAGAAATACTAATGGGGTTCCTGCGTGTGCAGAAACATTTATTGATAACCACTTCTCCAATGTGAGTGGCCAGTTCCTGATAAAAATCAGCACACCACAATTATATGATATATAATCACTGAATTACAAATAGAGAAATTGTGGAATTGCAATGACCCCACAAATTTGGTAGGATTCATTCATACCAAACAGAATAAAGTGGAAGTTACTGTAAACTGTAGAAAAGAAGAGAATTGTTTTCCGTATTAGCTCAATTTTATTTTGAATCCTATCCTGAGAAATCTTATAAAGCAACCATCAAAATATTTGGTGTTATCATGCTATTCCTACTAAAATTTAAACCAAATATCTGAATAAACAACCAGGCACAAATCACTTCCTAAATCTCTCGTACATACGAGTTAACTAGGAAGCAACTGCAGATTGTAACACAAACATGAAGCAAATTTCATCAGTAATAGTACCAAACTTAGACACGACCAATATTGAAAACCGAAAATTTTTAAATTCTATACTAAATCCCTATTTCACATCCATCAATTTCTTCGCAAATTTGTAGTCATGTTTCCTCTTAACACTTGCAATTCTAAATTCGTAATTTCCAGTCTGAAAACCCTAAGTCAAGTAGAAGCTCACAGAAGGAAGCCAAACCTGAGCAGACTTATTGAGCTGAAGAAGTGTACAAAAGCGGGGCATATGAACAGAAATAGAGTTACTATTAATAGGTTGGCTAAGCTGCAAAGCCTCTCCCAATATCTTAATATACTTCCCAATCTCCTTCTGCGGCACATTCGCCGCAATTGATATTTCCTACATCCAAATTCAATTAAATTCAATTCAATCTGAAATCCAATATTAATGAAATGGTATACCTGAAGGGTACGCGGCTCTTGAGCTTCTCGAATAGCCTGAACAAGAGCAGCAGTAGCAAGAGCCTCAACACTCCGATTCCTCAAACAAGTAGCGGAACAACAATCCCTAAACAACTGAAACGCATGATCCGAAATATCAAAGTCCAGCCCTAAAATGGAGGCCACGTCAACAATCTGCATATAAGCCCTCACATTATCCACCACAACAGTAGTATTAGTGGAAGAGGTATTAGTAAGTTCTAAAATGCGGTCGAGCTCGGCAAGGTGTCCAGAGAAGGAGGAAGAGGAGCGAAGGGAGAGGGGAGTGGGGTCAATGGAGGAGGTGGAGAAGGCGGTGATGAATCCGGTGGGTTCGAAAGGGTCTTCGTCGTGATGGAAGTGATGGTGGGGGAGAGAAGGGAGGTCGGAGGTAACAAGACAAAGAGGAGTATCCTGGAGACGTAAATGGAAGAGGTGGTGAGAGTGGAACTGCCGTTCTTCTACAACGCGACCACATGATGTGCATTCGGTTATTGGGCGGCCAGTTGTGGTTGTTGAGCATTTGCCTTGCTGGGAGGAGCAGTATGGGCATTTCATTTTGGCGTAGGCTGAGATTTCGCTGTGTTTTCCTTTATATTGGTTTTGTAAATCATGTGGTCGTGTCAGGTCGGTTAATTACGTAATAAACGGGTTGAATCAACCCGAACTCATTTATGCTCAATCCAAACCCGCTTAATTACGGTGATTTTTACTATGAGGACTCTATTTGTAAGGGACTCAATGAGGCACTTATTTGAGATTATTGGATTTTGATGAAACAATCTTAGCCATTAAAATAATTTAGTAATGTTGTATAACACTGGGTGTAGGGAATAATGAGTTTAATTGAATAACCAACCCAATTGGGTTTTCTCAAAAAAAACATCAACTCAAACCTCCCAAATAAAATATATCTGGGCGTTTATTCCTTACCTAAAAATCAAATTGAACTCTTAGTCTTGCACTACTTCCCCATGCCGCCACCATTTCTGCTCAATTTTCTCTCAATCCTTAATTTTGCATCTTCTATTGATGAATTTAAAAAATGACTCATATTATTTAATTTATTCTTTTGTTAAATATATTTCTTTTTTAAAACAAAAAAATTGACTAAAAATTTATTTTAATAGATTTGTTAAAAATTTATTTTAATAGATTTGTTAAATACTAAGAATTTATTTATTCATGATGAATTCAATAGTTATACAAAT
>CANYCX010239647.1:0-10490 GCA_948193385.1 Breynia disticha f. nivosa | reverse complement strand
AATTTTGGTAATTGGGCCCAATGTGGATGAGAAATATTATTTATCATTTCTTACATGATTTTAAGAAAAAGATTATTTGTAAAATATGATGTCTTAAGTGAAAATATGTGAGTAGATAAATAGGACAAAATTTAGTAAGTTGGTCTTATGTTGTGATAAGATTAATGTAGGATAAATTAAAAGAAAAATTCTTGTTAATTATCCACATTGAGTCATCGCATAGGAGGGTTGTTTTAAAAAGGAATTTTATTTTAATTAAACACTTAATAAATTCCTAATGGCATTAGGATTGTTAAGTGGTTTAATAAACTAAAACTCTTGTCTTTAAAAAGAACCAAAACTCTAGCATTCTTTCATAAGAGTGTCGTGCCTCAAACACCACCATTAAGCCATGAGCCTTCCACCTAAATTGAGAATAATTTATGATTTTTCCTAAGAGAGAAAGTGAGATTAAGAGGCTGGTTTTAAGGTTAATGAACGTGTTGCTCTTTCTTTTACAAGTTTCTCATTCGATTGACAAGAACAAGGTGATTCGATTTACTCTTTGTGCTAGTACAAATTTCCGTCTAATCCGTGTGTTATTTTTATAGAGGAATCACATCTGAGATTCTTCCTTGGTGTAACAAAGGTTGTCTCAATGTATTTCGAGGCGGTAGTTAACTGTTCTTGGCAAAAAACCCACAGCAATTGAAGGAGAAAAAGAGAAGTGAGTATTTCTTTCACTGTTTACGATTTTCTATCAACTAGTTATCATCTAGGAGTAAACCTATACATTTTGTGAATTATTGGTGTCGATCCTGGCTATTTCTAATGTGCTATTGAATGTTTTCCTCTGCCATTAGTGTTAGAATATGTTAGAAAACCTAACAGTGACATGGTCGCAACTGCTACCTCAAATTGCAATTCCCTTATCTCCAATGTTGAATTAGGGAACTATCAATGCATTAACATAAGGGTTCTTTGCCCCTATATTTAATGCTTAGAAGATATGTGGTGTCCTACTTTATTTTACTATTGATGATGAAGTTATTGACAAATATCTTCATCATTTTTGCAAAAGATGATACTAATATAGGATGGTCTCATAATTGAATCCTTTCATCCATGCGATAAAGTCATGATCTCATAATTTTGCATATGTCTGAGGATCTTTTTTCCTAATAAAGGATGAGAATTGAGGCATCTTGAATTTTAAGGGGAGCAGTTCTTCCATAATTTCCTTAGTGAAAGGAATTTTTGTTTCACCAACCTCCTTGGCTTTGTTTCCAAGCTTTTTATCAACTGAGATATTATCCATAATCTTTTTAATGTTGTTAACTTCCTTATCCATGATGAGTGAATGTTCAGGCTTTGCTACTTTGACTTCCTTGCCAAAGTTCTCTACCACCTCATAATATCTTTCTCTAGGCATCTGGGTAGTGTTTCTCCCTCCATCCCTGCCTACCTCATACTTTTATTGCATTTAACATTCAGCAATAGTGTGATCTTGATGAATATAAGGTTGGCTCCCTAGATCTGTCCCTTATCTTTCTACAGCACAAGTTAGAATGGCTTGCATTGGATGCACTTGAGAATTTGGTGCTCTCGCTTCTAAAAGTTAACGAAGAAGTTTTTGAGTTTCTACATATTGCTATTTTAATGCCTCAAATTATGCACATGGAACTCTTGAAGTCGGGTTAGTGGTCCCTGCTTTATGAAGACTATAGTGTCAATTCCCCTCCTAAGGTCTCTCTTGTTGACTTCCCATTTGAGATATTATTTGCACCATATTTCCAAAAAGTAAAGCAGATTGATCAAGGCTTTTTATTCTTAAAAAGTTGAGTAGTCCACATAAACGGCGCCAAATTGTTGTTGTCTGAACAACAATGAAGATTAAATGTCAGTCTTGAATGTTATCTTCAAAAAATCACAAAGTCAGAGAGTTGATGGTTTTGTCCTCCAATTGCACATTGATGTTTAAGTCATTGTTTGAGGGAGGATTTTTACAAAGTAACGTAAGGTAAAATTGTACGTCCCTTGAATGAAGAGCAGGAGATCTATTTATAGACCAATAAATATGTCTGTGATGTTATGATTTTCCTTTGACTTTGACTGAATTCAACTTTGAATTTTGCATTAGATATTTGAATGTGACATCTACATATCTTTAATAAATACAGTGTATGTGAATGTTTCTTTAGTTTTCAACCCATAACAAGTATTATAATATGTAATTATATGAAATTAAATTATAAGTTTTTAGTTAATTGTGCCATTTTACTTTTGTATTTTTAATTATTATAGATAATGTTTAATGAACGATTAAATAAATTATGTAATCATTGAGAAATTATTAAGAAATTATTAAGGAATAATTGAAAGAATTTTTAGTCTGAAGATTACTTCATTGGGTGACTAGAAAATGTATTTCATGAGTGTTTAGTCGAAAACATATTGTCTAAAAAAAACCCTTGATGGGAATTATCTTTTATTTCACCTCTTTTTGGTAATTATTTTCTCACCTCAAATTAAGAATTTTTTTTATGTTTTAGTAAGGTTCCCTAAAATTGTAATATAAAATGAAAACTTACACCCTAAATGAAGGGAGACAAGTAATGATGACATGATTGAACAATGTAACATAATAAGAAAACGTAAATATTAAAATTCTAGAATATAACTGACAATCAAACCAATAAGTAAAAACGCAAATATTAAAATTCTTGAATACAAGTGAGAATGAAACAAATAAGTAAACAACAACGATCAATTATCACAAACTAAGCAGGAAAACAATTTCTGAACGAATGATTTAGATTTAGCTTTTAAAGGCTTAATGAAAATAATCTCAGCTTCATCAACTCCAGATTCTCTTGCTTTATCACACTCGTCACAGAACTTTTTAAATGCATCTTCGACATATTTGGCACCTTCAGAAACAGTCATGGTTTCTACTAACTTGTAAGGATAAATATCTTTCTCATGATCTCCATTGAGTACCGCTGCAAGTTGTACAAATTCTTCTTGCAACTCACTAATCTTTGTGTCACTTGCTGTTGCTGGAGCCTCTCGTAATCTTGGAGGATCATTTAATGTAACTGTCAAAAGTAAGCATTTCATATCAACTAACTCACAAATTGATCAAGTTTTTTTTTTTTTTGCTATTTAGAAACTTTAATTTTAACTTTGATAAAGTTAATATTTTTACCTGGGCAATCGGTTCTTGGAGTTGTTCTAGTTAAAACACAGTCAAAAGTTCCAGCCCATGCATCACGCTTTGTTAAAAAGTCATTCAAATTAAAGATCTTCTTAACTGTTGCTGCTATTGACGAATGCTCATACTCTGATGTAGGATATGGCCCTGAAGGTCCATGCAACACTGAAACATGAAGTTGAACTATTATTAGTTATAACTACATTACCAAAATTTAACCACTATTTTTATTTTTTTTTGTTTTATATAAACTCAAATGATATAAATTATAATTGAATTGGAAGTGTCACCTGTTCCAGGTTCTATCCAAGGTGATATTAAAAAAGTTGGAACTCTGACACCAAGACGATCGAACTTGAAATAATATGGCTCCGGACCAACAATATCGTCAGGACTGGGAACGCCTATAACAGGAGTTGGGACATGGTCATAGAAGCCGCCATGCTCATCATATATGATTATAAATAATATCTCAGGCCATTGAGGACTAGCTCGTAGTGCCTCGTAAACTTCTTTGATAAATTTTTGGCCTTCAGTAATATCGTGTGATGGATGATCATCATTTGCTGGTAATGATAACAAGTCGAAGAATCTTTGTTCCACAACCACATAGTTTGGCAGTGTCCCTTCTTCACAATGCTTTTTAAAATGCAAATCAAACTGATGAAATTTCTTCAAGTACTTCAGTTTTCTTAAATTCCTACAAACAAAAACAAAAACGATAGTTATGCTTTTATTCCCTACTTCACAAAACTTGATGATTGTAAGTAAATCACTAACAAACCGAAGGCATTTGAACAACTATACTTTAATTTGTTGAATAAATTGTGAAACTAAACTCAACAGCTGTCGATCGAATATGCTTTCTCTCTATATATATAATGTCATTTCGAGCTGCACGAGCAGCGCCGTCTCTTAATACGTTCAGTTGTACCAACATAACAAAATGATGTAGATCACATATAGATGCGTAGCATGAAATTTCATGTAATAAGTCAAGACCTAACATAGAATCCCAATAATTTAAGATTTTCTTTATATTATTAGACACAATTCCAGCGTGCATACATGAAAATTCTTAATGACCTCAAACCAATACATTCTAGGAATTTTCTGTAATATATCATATTAACTATTTTGGCACTCATTGAAACTTGTGTTTCCTAGTAATCAAAATTATTTAACTTCTACCACAATTGATGCAGTCCTAATTGTCAAAAAAAAAAATGTTTATTTGTAGATAACACTACCTTACCAAATTTGTGATGTAGTAATAGGAAACCTAACCAACTCTACAGACAATTTTTTTTTAAATTGGCAAATCGATCGCTTAAACACTCCATATGAATTGTTTTCCCAATATCATCATAAGAAACATAATGTGTTTCGCATCCATCTAATTGCATCTTTAAATTGGCAAATCGATCGCTTAGATATATTTTCTAAGTTTATAAATTCCAACATTAAGTTGTAATAGTAGACGTTGACGTTTGGTTGTGTTTAATCATTTTATTTTACCAATTACTAATGTTTATTATATTGAGCTCAACTTTGATTAAAAATATATCATATTTTGTCATGTCATCATTATTATAACTTAGTTCAACTTTGATTTAAAAATATATCATATTATGTGGCCGTGTCAACGGTTTTTATCCATGGATCTCACCTTATACATTCAATTGCCTCTCATAGAATATGAATGACTGTTTTGTGGTGGAATGGCATAAGGTTTTTAATTTATTTATAATTTCGTCTTCCAGACTTTTAATCACGAATTCAATCAATGCAAATATTTTCAAAAATATAAACTTCACCACTCTGTTTATTTCAAAGAATTTTATTTATAATTATTCTCAGTAAATTAAAAAAATTAACTCATTAACAAAATATTATGAACTTAGTTTTTATTAGATAAGGCAACACAACCTTCTAGGTATCTAGCGGCCTTGAAGAGAGATTCTTTATTAGATAAGGCAACACAACCTTCTGGGTATCTAGCGGCCTTGAAAAGAGATTCTCAATCTGGGATACGATACATGAGCTCTTTGTTTGAAGATGCCCAGGATCCAGAACATGATTTTCCCAGCATCAACTTAAATTTAAATAAAATTTATTCTCTTAGAAATTTATTTTCCTTCAAAATTAAACATTACTTCAAATTTTTATGACATAAGAATTGACAAATTAAGGCCACAAAAAAATAACATTAAAGAGCAAAAGTCCAAAATTAACCGTCAACAATAACAGGAAATGACGAAATCACCCCGCTAATAAGGGCATAAAATATTGGGTTATTTACTGGTCATGAACGAGCAAGTATTAGTCCCTTTCACCGATTGCTAAAAGAAGAAAAATATTCTCTTTTACTTAATCAAAACTTCAATAATTAGCCTTTATTTTCAAAATTCTTGAATAATATTCTCACTGCGTTATGTTCTGTACGCAATTGATAATTGCAACAACTAAACCAAACTTCCTCACTAAAACCATGAAAATTATGATCAAAGAATTCTCACAAGAAAAACAATAATAAGGAAAAAAAACACAATTATTTTTATTATTATTGCCAACTCTGAAATGAAAAATATATAGTAGTGTACGTACCTGTAGAAAAGTGTCGCCGGAGGAGTTTGCCAATAAATTCCAAAACTATATCCAGCCTCATCCACAGACTCAAATATAGTCTTCTGCGGATACCCTTCTATCAACTTCTTCGTATCATTACTCGTCGCTCCATGAGACGTGGCCGAATGAACATACAACCTGTTGGGCTGAGTGGAAGCAGGAAGCGAAGCGAACCACCGATCACATATCGCGAAGTTCATGGCCAACTCTTTATAAACAGGAACTGCATCAGGTTTAAATCCATTCATAACAGTCTCGGACAACCCTTGTTGAGTCCTTTCAGCATTTTGTGCGAACCCGTTCATCTTCGGTTCAGGATATTGATCGGTTTGAAGAGCATCTTCGGTCCATGGGAACCCAAAAACTTGCTCGTATATGGCTTGGATGGAATGACCAGGATCAGGGTCGACAGAAGCGGCTTGGTCTTTGAAGAACACGACGGTTGAGTTGGAGTCAGAGGTTGAGATTGGGTTGGATTCGGTTCCTGTGACTCCGTTGATTTCTGGGTTGAGTGTTTTGAACCAACCTAACATGTGGTCAAATGATCTGTTCTCTTGGACCAGAACTACCACTGTTTTGATGGGGCATGGTATTGTTATGGAGGAGCTCTCTGCTTCCATTACTTTGGTGTTTTGGTCTAACAGTTGAGGTATATATATATATATATATATATATATAACTTTTGTGAGGAAGTTGAGTGTTGGTTGGAGAAGAAAGCTGGAGCTCGATATATAACTTGCGGGAGAGTGATAGCTAATACATACTAATTAAATGGGAAAATAACTTGGACCCAAAAAACCGTAATCAACTCCTGGTTTCTTAAGATTTTGTGTTACCTGCTTATCGATCCATAGTTTTAAAGATGTTAGTTCCCACGCATTAAAAATGGACTGATGTTACGGACTGCCTGAATTTGTTTGTCTAACGAAGCTGAAATTTTATTATGCCATATTTCTTGAAAATGATAGTACAAATTTCGCGTATTTGGTTCGAATAATTTAGACATTTAGACACGAAACTCCATTGCAGACAATAGGTTAAGGATTAATTGTTTATTAGTCAAATTCGCTGTCAATAATTTACGCCTTCATAGAGAATTTTGAAAGCAAACGAATGTAGAGTACATTAGAAATGAAAAAACGAGGTTGCCGATAGAAAAATAAACTATAGATCTAGTTAAGAGGATAACAATATTGAGTAGATACTTTTTAGATATTATCCGTAATATTTAACTTTGTAATTTGATAAGAGTTCGCAGACTACACAACTCTATTTTATTTCTACGTATGTGACACGCTGAAATATTGATCGTAAAAATATACACAAAACATGTAGAAGTTACAAAGAAGCGAGTGGTTAAGATAAAGTGGATTTGAAGGGATAAAAATGTGAAAGAAGGTGAAGAAAAACACATTATGGGAAGGAATAATGTAGGTTGGGCTCAGATTAGCGTACGTTACTTTTGACACTGCAGCCCAGAATAATGTACGTTAAATTCATGTAACGTACGTTACCTGACTAAGTTAACGTACGCTAGTTGGTGTCTAACGCACGTTATCGAGCCCTAGAACACGTCAGTAGAGAGAGAAGAATCGTTTTTTAATGTGAAAACCCCTAAACCAACACACACAGACCTATCCTCACAAACTAAATGACTTTCTCTCAACTACCCACACCCTGTGAACACCCATTAGCTCAAATTCAACCATTTTTTTACACAAAACCTCTCTATACCCATCACATCAAAGAAAATTTAGGGTGGAGAAAACACCCACCTAAGGTAAAGTTCTTAAACTTTTGTAAAGTATTTTAAAAGAGAAATGGGAGAAATGATAAAGTAGGTTGGGATAATGCTACTATTACATGTAGGTGAATGAAAATATGTTGGATGTTGTTTAGGAAACTTTAAGGTTTTATGGATGTAGAAGGGAAAGATTAGAGTTAGGTTAGGAAATGGAAGAGAACGAAGAGGGAGGAAGGGATAGTGTAAGAAAGGTTGTAGAGGAAAGATGGGAACTTTGAGGAGACAAAATCGAGAGAGTGGTAGAAAAGTTGTAGGTTACGCGAAAAGGGGATGAATTTACAAGAAATGAGCTTATATTAGAAAAGTAACAAAAGAACACCTTTGGTTATGTTGGCTGTTGATGTATCAAATTTTTGTTTAATGTTTTAGGAACCAAAGACGAGTTATTGGAGCTTCTTCCAGAGAGACACACTGAGCACGAACCTTGAAGTAAACGTATATATCCACGCTTACCTAACTATCATTTGCCTCTTGTATGGTTAAGGATATTATAGATAAATTTACATGCTTGTGGGAGAATTTTATGATATGAAAACATTGTTGTTAGGTTACATGTGATTAAAAGATATCCTACGTATTATGGTGAGGCATGTGATGATTCTTGATATGCCTTTACAAATAAAGACAATTGGGATACCTGAAGGGTTATGTGAGTCCATATGAATGATGTTGTTGATTTATATGAAATTGCGATACAAGCTGAGATTTATGGATGAATTTGTGACTTATGTGGCTTTGCATGAATTGAGAGATGTGTTTGATGGTTGTGGATGAATGCAAGAATGTAATGGTGAATTATACAGCTTGATTACTTGTATTTTGTGAGAATGGGTTCATTGTCATTTAACAATTCATACGAATTATGTGAAATGCAATAGTGTGACTCTTTTGTGTATGATACTTGAGTGTGATAACATATTGGAAATGGTTAAGTGATTATAGGTTTGGTAGGTTGTGTGGATATGATTTCTGTGTCTTGATAAGAATGCAAGTGGTTTGACACATATGATTATTCTATGTTATTGGTAAAATTAAATGGTAATGTTATGTGCAAGTATCTAATGGTAATGATGTCTGAAGGCACTTCATGAATGATTCGTATGATAACAGAATGTGTTAAATGAATGTAGTCTAAATACAATGTGCACAAAATGATCTATATGATTAATGAAGCTTGCACATGTTGATGATTGATTTTTGCCCATGGTTGGAAATGATTGTTTAAGATTGATGTTTGGCATGTCGATGGTAGGTATATATCTTGACACTTATCTATCCAAGGAATGTTTGTACATGGTTAACTATATGTGGTTCAATTATGTTTGCACGTGTGTATGTATGGTATGCTAAATGTCATTAAGTTTTGTTCTGTTGTGTGTGAATGATACGAATGATAGTTGATTCTGTTTTATGGAATGTTGTCAATATGATGTGGGTGAGATGAGCAAGGTAATTTTGTGAAAGCCTGTGTATTGTTGACTTGAACTCCACCTATGATTTGACGTGGGTGTGACCTTGATTATTGTATTATTAAATGTGTTGATGGTTTGAAATATTCCATGCCTATTGTTTCATGTATGTGATTGTACATTTGGATTTGATGCGTCCATGGGCATAACATCATAACATATTGCATTAGCAGAGCATGTGGCTTATAGTTACGTAGAGGAGCATGCAGATTATAAGTATTGTGAAGCATGAGGCTTAATTGATAATGAAGAAAGGAGCATGAGGCTCAATTTTATTGGAGCATGCGACTCAAAATAATTTTTCAAGAAAAAGAGCATGCGGCTCAAATTTTATGAGAGCATGAGGCTCAATTTGATTTTGAGGCAACCAGCTCCTATGATATATGAAAGATTTGGGAAATAGTTATTGCATCGGCATGCATCACGACATTCATCTTTTTGCGAGAATGACGAGTTAAATTTAATAATGATGTGAAAAGTAATTGGACTGTGACAGTTCACCTAAGTTATATAAGAAATTGAACATTGATAATTTTGCGTTAGTGAGAAAAAGACATGAGAGAACCGTGATGGTTCCAGATTAAAGAAAATAATTGATATGGTGTTTTAAGAAATGGAAGAAAGTATGGGTACACATAAAACTATTATGTGTGATTTAGCTTTGTTGATAAATGCGTGTGACTATCAGCTTGATTCATTGTGTATGATATTGTGTGCGGGTTGTTGTTTGTCATTGAAAAAGGAAGTGAGTATAAAGGATTTGAATGTTATGTGTTGTGTGTGTGGAATTTTTTCCCTAAGTAGAACTCTGATGGTCAATATGGTAGAGTAACATACGTTATATGGTCTTCACGTGGTTTATACAATCAGTAACATGTGTTAATTATTTGATGAGTATTCTGAGACTGATGATTTTCACTAACGTAGGGTGGCTCTTGCATAACATACATTAATATGGGTTTCCTTTGATTAATGTACATTACTGTAACATCCAGGAAAAATTTTATATACTAAAATGAAGTCAAATAAATGTGTAAACTTTAGTATATAAAGGTATACGAAAGGTTGACGTAAGGTTGACACAAAAATAAATCAAGAAAAATCAGAAATTTCTGAAAAATTAAAAGTACGCGCGGTGGGCGCAAAAAAAGTACACGGTTGACCGGGCCTAGCAAGCGTACTAGATCGGTGTAGTTTGACCACGGAAGTATACCCTCCAGGATCGAATCTCACAGGGAACGATGTATTTAAATTGACTTGGTGTAATTAAATGAAAGCAGAAAAATTAACAAGCATGTATAATTTTAAAGTTTCTTTTTGACAAGTGATATAACATGCAATTGAAAATTGAAGTTTAAAACAATAGATAATGATGTCAGTTCTTCCAAGACTTCAG
>CANYCX010239640.1:0-26263 GCA_948193385.1 Breynia disticha f. nivosa | reverse complement strand
CTGGCCAATCCAGGAGATGCAAACGGTTAGTGAAACGGTTTGCAAAAACGTTTGCTAAACCGTTTGCACTGTTCACAGCATGTAAAAAGTGACAAAAATGAGTTTAAATGAGCCCGGTTGCTTGCGTATGTGTACATTGTTTCAATAGTTGATGTTATGGTATAAAATGACACATACATAGGTTATATAAATGTAAAAAGGCTATGGTATGAACTTAATTACTATGAAACAAATCATTATTAATGATTATGTAATTGAAAAATTATGGTATATGATTTATATTGTTGTGACAGGGTAGATGAAATAAAATGGGTAATCTAGTATGTATAAATTTGGGGAAAATTCATACATAAGACTATGATTCCAAGGTGAAAGGTTTAAATGTTAAATAGAGTATTTGTTTGGATTAAAAATAATATAAATTTTAAGGAAGTTGACCTTTCGGTTATGTTGCTTATTAAGTCTTATGACTTACGTATTTTATACCTGCTACGCTCGGCAGAGTTTCAAATAGGAAAGACTTGGATGTGAAGATAGTACGTGTTGCTCTGGATTGAAGATTATAGAAAGAGAAATAGAGGCGGGCGGTGCACTGTGTTTTTGAATAATTGTATATGTACATGACTATGCATATATCTTACATTCCTTGTGTTTTATTAGGCTCAGGCCTTTGAAATTATTTGTAAATATTTTTAAGAAAATGGGATGTAAACATTTAATTGTAAAGATTTAAATCATTACGCTTCCGTTATTAAATCTTTATTGTGTTACTAAAAATTTAATTCAAAACAAAAATTTGATTTCTGAATTTAGGTATCATTTGTAGGAGGGAACTATACGCAGATGATATTTAAATTCGGGGGTCACATATTAGCCAACCAATTTCATCTTTCAAACTCATTTTCAACATTCACAGCAAGCACAATTACATTCTCAAATTCACATTTAGCTAAATAACTCTAATTCAAGATCAATCTTCAAATCTATAATATCCAAATGGATTAACATAAATTCAATAGATTGGCCCTATTACATAACATTTAATCATTTATATCAATCGGCGCTCAATCAAACAATTAGACAATCGATTGTACAACTCGTTTAAATAATCCCATAAGTATCAAGAATTCACAATTCAGACACTCATTTCACATACCACCAAAACAAAACATTTCGCTTGTGATTACTCATCATATTCACATTCCAATCATAACCATATATATATCCTTATCTTTAGTCCTCACCAAGTCATAACCACGCACAGACATAGCATTGGCAATCCCATTCACCATCTTAATATCTTATAACCAATCAAACCATATATATATGCGCACTTTTAATCCAATGGTTCCATACGGGTATTCATCTATCGCAAGCACTTAATCTGGGTCATAATTACACACGTATACACCCGCAACACCATTCAATTCTCATGATTGACACGAGACTAAACACAAACTTGGCACCACCATTCCATAATCACATATGCATAAGCATATCATAAGTTCATAAAGACATGTCATATGAGATATGATAAATTCGAATGCATGTCATATAATGCATTCCTAAACATGATCACTCGGGATCCCTTTTAGTTTTTCATTCACTCCTGTTTTGGCCATAATATTGACGTTTGCAAATGGGGCTTTCGGCCGGGAGTATGTGGTTATAAAATTGAATCCATATTTATGCCCTTACTTGGCCTTAATTTTACCTTTACTTGGCCTGGCACACTCGTACACACGTCTGTGTAACAAGCTAATTTCCACTGTGTTCGGTGTAGCATTTTTCATATACTACCCATAATATTTATGTAGAGGCTTGTAAGACCCCCAACCCATCTCCTGTGTGTTTGGGAATTCCCCATCTCACCCCATGTAGGTTGTTGATATATCCTTAGAGGTCATATCTCGGACTTAAATCCACGATGTGTGATATACCCTTTAACTATAACGACTCCCTCATTATGCTCACAAAGAGCCCTTTCATTTCATTTAATATTTGTTCCCTATGAGCCCCCAATGCATGAATATTATGTGTGCATTCCATGCAACTAACACATTTATTCCTCATGCATTCACAATCTGATTGAGCTCACAATTAAAACATGAAATTAATCATCAACCATCTCAACTAAAATCATAATCGACCAAGCATAGCCCCTATAAAAATCACAGCCATCATTGACTCACTTTATTTCAAATGAGCAATCACTAAATCCATAAGAAATACCCACGTATGTATATATGAACACACAACCACCACTCAGCTCATATAAGTAAAACATACATATATGTTCACATTGGTTATAACAAGTCAACCAAACCACATTCTTATGTCGAGACCAATATTTTCCCGTTACAATCTCCTAACCGTACAAGATCATTCAAGCATTCCACATATTATATTAAGCAATTTTTTCATCCTGTGAAACTAATCATGCCATAAAATACGTGATCATCACACACTTATCAACCAGGCAATCATCACCCAACTTATCAACCAAACAGTCATTAACCAACAGTAATCTCAACACAATCATTAAGCTATAATAATGATTCAACATGCTCATAATACAAACAACATGCAATAAAACATACTAATTAGGGAGGTTACGCTCATGTTACTTACCTTCGCAAAACATCTAATAACTCAGTCGTGAGCTTTCCTCACCGCTATTCAAGTTTCCTATTAACAATATCATAATTTCACATCAATTCACATTCCTTATATTATAAAAATGAACGAATGCCTAAGATACGCACAATTCCATTAGTGTTATTACTTCATCTTTTAACTTCCTCTCTCCCTTTTCTTAACACCAACTTCCATTAATATACTAAACAAGTTTGTTTAGCTATTCTTTAATGTCACATACCAACAAAACACCCTAACCATCCTAATTCATATGTTTCCTTTTTAAAACCCTTAACTATATTCTTTCTTTACTACCCTCCTCATAACAACACCCATTTAAAATTGACTATAAAAACACCATGAATAGACTCTCAAGAAACTTACCTAAGCGATGAAACTCAGAAAAGAAATCCGACCCATAAAACCTAAACTCGTCACTTTACATAGATTGCTTTCTAACTCCGATTTTGAGTACCTAAAACATGATTTAACACCAAATAAAGTTACTAATAGATAGTAGACATGATAAGATTTCCAACGACCTATCATTTTCTCAAATCGGAGCTAAAATGAAAGAGATATGATGTCGTAAAGTTAGGGTTAGGTAGGATTTCGGAATTTACAAGAACAATAAAGAAAGTCTTACCGAGATTCAACTTCCAACCGATTTTGGAACTCCCGAATGGTAGATTTTCGTGAAGAATGATTGCAATTAGGGTTTTGAACTATGGTGAGGAAAAGATGGAAGCAATGGAACGTGTATGTATGTTGAAGGAATGAGGAAAATAAAGCTTTTAAGTTAATGTTAATCGGATTGGACCATTTTGCGCTTTTGGGTATGTCCACTAATTGCTTCGTAATTCCTCTTTTTCTCTAAGTCCAACTAATTTCGGTTTTTATTTTCTCTACTTTTATACTTTCATATAAATTCTTATTCTCTTTTTAAAATTAATTTCCAGCTTTTTCCACCGAATTATTTCTCAAACAATTCGCGAAATATTTATTCGTATTTTCCTACGTATTTTATTCAAAATTTTATTAAGTAGAATTTTTAGGTCATTACACTCAAGCTAAAAAAGAGAAACCTGATATGTCAATAATCAACTGTATATATCAAATCTCAAACCTAAAGACCTTAAAACCTAAAACTATCATTCATTTTACAAACATGTATATCATTAGAGCATATTTGATTGTGCATTCATTATATTATTTAATGAATGAAATAGAAATATAAATAGATTTAAATACAAAAAATTATAATAATTTAATTGATAAACAAAGAATTAGAGTGAAAAGATCAAAAGAAACTATAAATTGACTAAAAATCAATAAAACATACTCAGAACCTTAAAATGGGTATATATTCATTACCATGCATATAATTAAAAAAGGTAAATTATTTATATTAATAAATTGGAGAAAGAATAAAAAAATACGAGACAATAGATTATAGTGGTTAGAGTGAAAGAAGAAGGACTTAAATGAAAATTTAGTAAAAAATATTAACTTAAATGAAAAGGACAAAAGTTCCTTAAAAATCAACTCTATCACCCGATTTCTAACATTACAAACCCTAAACTATTTCCTTTAAAACTTTTAGGTCCATAAATTCATTGTACAAGGTTCCAAATGAACTTATGAAACATGTCATCAAAGATTGAACAAGAGCACCAATTGAAAATACATAGAAATCAAGGTGAGCTCTTTGTTCATGTTTTTAAACTTTTATACCATGAATCTTTATAATTTTTAAAAACAGTTAGAAGTCAAAATAAATTATGAACTTTTTATGTCAAAAAGATGGATTTTTCTATGAGTTTATTAAAACTATAACTATTGAGTTAAATTTGTGTGTTTAAAGAATAAAATCAAGAGAAAATCATGTTCTATTTTGATTGGAAATTAAATCTATAACTTGTAAATTAGGAAGATGCAGTTTTAGATGAGAAAAAAATACAAACAATCATGATATGGAAACTTTGAGATGTCCAAAATATATAGGAAAGATAATCTGATCATTTGGTTAACTATATCGAGAGAAATATGAAAAGTGGTAAAGCAAGTTAGAAAAGAAGAGGTGTAGTTGTTTAGGCATTCAAATGTAATTAACAATAAAACTAGACAGAATTAGTTATATGTTTGGAAAGTTTGATTTCTAAACCTTCTCTGATTATATCTCTAAATAATTGTTTAGGAATTTAATGTTAAATAATTGCTAAAGTATGAGTTGTTGACATGAAAAGTTTGCAACGTTACCATAGTTGCCAATAGTTGAAGTGTTGTTGTGACTGATTGATTATTTGCAATTGTTGTTCAATTGTTTGAATGATTAATGATGTTTAGTGTGACAAAAATTAGCAAAGGTCATTTTGAAAATTTTATAGAATGTTAATACAATGGTTGATAATGTTACGAGAATTCATTTTGTATGAAACTTAATAGAGGAATGTAACTACTTACAAGGATCTAGAGTTAAGATCTTTGGATCTAAAGTAAAAGATATTCAGATCTTAACCATAAGATCTTCGGATCTAGAGTGACATTAAAGATCAAGTGATCTTAAGTTTAAGCTAGAGTTGAAATTGAACTTTGAATTCTGAGAAGATCCCGTATCAAGCATGGTCACTAAAAAAATAGAGCATATGCATGATTATGTTTATATAAAGTATAAGAGTATATTGATTGCATAAGATATGTTGATATTATGTTATGACGGATATACTTATTGAGTATACGACTCAATAAAATGCTCTTGTGTTTTACGTTAAGTATCATAGAGTTTGAACTTGGAACACTTAGGGATTTTCATGTGTGTACATGCTGGCCAACTGTCGCCCGAGCAGCCCTCTCTCGCACACTTGTTCGAATTGTACATATGTGTGATACATGTAGAGGATAATTAGTTAACTACTTTTATATGTAAATTAATGGGTGTTTGAGATTTTGTGTGACTTATGACACATTTGCCTCGTTTTATGAATTCAATAATGTTGAATTTAATAAATACAAAAGGAATACAAACATTATAGATTAATTAATAAATATTAATGGAATAGTAAAATGGGAAAATTAAAAAAGAGTTTGTATGACGGGGCTTTTAGTAATAGTTAAATAAGAAATTAAACAGAGTTAATTGATAATAATTAGAGATATAATGATAGTACAATAGGATGTTTTAATTTGTTGTCAGAGCAGGGAGATGGTCATTAGGATTTAATTATTTGCATATGATTCTGTGAATTGTTTGCTAAATGTGTGCATAAGTGTAAAATTGTTTTGTTTCATTGAATAGGAAACATGGAATATTCTCATAGTCCATAGAGGAGAGGGGGTTCAACTAAGCCATAACATTCTATAGAAGAGTCATATAACCTTGCTAATTCTAAATATGAATAAAGGAGAGACAAAGTGTTATTGTTGATATATAAGTTAGAGCATTGAATTTTAAAGAGCTGAGGAAGTTGGGAGCAGTGGAATTTCATGGTGCAATTGATCCTATAGCAGCAGAAACTTGGTTGAAGAGAACAAAAAGAGTCTTTAAAATAATCATATGTTTTGCAACAGATAAAGTAGATTATACGATATCCCTTCTCTAGGGTGATGCATATGTTTGGTGGGAGACTGTCCCAGGTGCATTAGCCGACCCTCTGATACTCATATGGGATGATTTTCTTATAGAGTTTAGAGACAGGAATATGCCAAATATTTATCGAGAAGCTAAACAGAAGGAGTTTTTTTCTCTAAAATAGGGATATAAGACGAGATAGAGTATGAGCAAACATTATACAATTTTCTCATTATGCAAAAATGTTGATACCTAAAAAAAGAGAAGTGTAGACAATTTGAGGATGGCTTGGACATAAGATTCCAAAATAAATCAATTCGGCTGAGTTGAATGATTACGCTAATTTTAGGGAAGCAACCTTTATAGCAAAGAATTTGCTGAAAGAATATTAAAGTAAATAACGTAAACAGAAAAGAGAGATCCACTATGTAGAGTCTAGTAGATCAAGAAAATGACTAGTGTTTGATCCATCGTCTTATTCAGAAGGTATAGGTACATTTTTAGGCTTACGGGGTGGATGTGCCCCAGTACAGACATGATTCAAGGCAGAAGTCAGAGTACTCCTTCACAATAGAGACCATTATGTCCTCATTGTTAGAGTTATCATTTTAGAGAGTGTCGCACAGTTACTGGAGCATGTTTTAACTGTGGTCAACAAGGTCATTTCTTTATAGACTATTCAAACCAATGAGGCAGTGTTGGTGTTGGCAATACAGTATCAGAACCTTTAGTGCAACATGTTAAACCAACAACATCTAGTCAGAGTACTAGTAACAGTAGAGGTTAGGGACATTCCTGAGTACATTAGTAGGTAGAGGTAGACCATTTTTTCTTAGATCACAGCAGCCAGGACAAGCCAAAGTGTTTTGCTTTTTTAGATAGGAGGCATCTAATGCTCTAAAAGTGATCACTGGTAAGCTTCAGTTATTTGACTTACAAGTGTGCATTGATAGATCCAGGATCCACTCATTCATTCATATCATCCATGATAGCACAATCATTAAGCACTAAACCAAAACAGTTAAACCACAACCTCAGGGTGTATACTATGCTAAAAGAGATCATTAGAGTTGATATGGTTTATCAGGGGTGTGTGATTTTAGTGGATACAGTAGAGTTTTTGACTAATCTAATAGTATTATAATTGAATGAATTTTATATTATCCTTGGGATGAATAGGTCATCAGAGCACAGAGAAGGTTGATTGTAACACAAAAGAGGTTGTGATTGGTATTTTGTAGAGATAGAAAAATTATTTTATCGTGTTTAATATCAACAGTGAAAGCTTTCAGACTGATCAGAGGTGGATGTGAAGCATATTTAACACATGTTATTAATAAATCCATATAATATGAAGAAGTGAAAGGCATACTAACGGTGGAAGAGTACCCAAATGTATTTCTAGAGGCATTACCAAGATTGCCACCAGATAAAGAAGCAGAGTTTACCATCAAGTTAATGTTTGGTATGCTGGGTTTCCTACGTGTATTAGACTCAATGGTAGCAGAATAAAACATCAAAAACACTTGAAAACAGCCGAGGATCAACACAAAATCGACTTAAAACATGCCACATACATTCGGATTACAACTAGTTAACATAAAGATCAAATCTTGCAAAGAAAATCGTACCTTTCTATTCCTGCTTCAAAACTATAAGCCCTTTTCAATAAGAACAGTAACTACCACTTTAGCATACACTAAAGTGACCTTTATGACACCAAGAAAGAACCCCAGTCGTGGTTCCTCTACAACAATAACACACAGATTAGCGAATAAGTGTACTAGCACGAAAGAGAATAACAAACCACCTCTTCTTGGTCAATTCGGATGAGATTTCTTATGAGGGTTGAGGCACACGATGATCAGCACTATAGATCAGCCCTAAATCTCACTTCTCTTATCTAAGAAAAACCCTAAAACTCTCTTAGAGTTTAAGTAGAAGCTATGACAATAGGGAGTGTATGAGTGACGGCTATGTTGTGTAAAAATAACTAGGTTTCTCATCCTTTTATAGACAAGAGTTTTGGACTTTGATAAGGCTTTTGAAATTTAAAATCCTTTTATTTTAAATTTCACGTAGCAATCCTAATCTTTTAGGACTTTGATAAGGCTTTTGAAATTTAAAATCCTCTTTTAAAAATCCCACATTGCCGTGTATATAATATAGATAATTAAGAGATTTTATTCTTTTAATTATCCTACATTAATCATGTCTTAATTTAAGACATACTTCCTAAATTTTCTCTCCTATTATTTCGTACAAATTTTCACTTAAAACATCATATTTAATAAATAATCTATCTTAAATTTATGTAAGAAATATTATTTCTCATCTATCTTGGGCCCAATTGACAAAATTGACCCAAATGCCCAATCCGACCCTATAGTCAACTTTTGACCTAAGGTGTAAAATCGAAATTACCCTTTTAGGTTTTTGCCATCCATGTGCGATCAATAGGACTATTTAATAAAGGCAATGAGTTAAATAACTCATAAATCATAGGCGGTCTCTAGTAAGACACTATGATCACCCTGAATTAAATAGCTGACGAGCAGTGTCAACAGTCCTACTACAATTCAAATAAATCCCTTGACCTCGATATCTAGATTAGCATAAGGCATGTCGCTAACACCCTTATTTAGTGCTCAATCACTTTTCTTGATCTCTATCAAAGAATTGATAAGTTCGAATAAATGACTTAATCATTTCATTCGGGTGCGGCCACACTCTTTCCAATCTTGTCTATCAAGCGGCCAGTGATATCATCTCTCATAGAGAGGGTCAATGTGACGCTCATTTTTATAAAGTACATTTTCATTAAACCCTGAATGTTTCACTCCCATTTTTTTTAAAACGAATAATAATAATAAACATTAACACCATTCAAAAACAGAAACAATGTACATATATAATATATAGTGAAAATGGCAACTATTTATTTCATTTTAAAACCGGCCCAAAATACGAAGTCAAGAGTAATACGGAAGCTAAAGGTTTCGATTTAAAAACAATGCAATGCCAAACCTATACTAACGCAGGTGTATGGCTCTATACTATACAAAATTCAAAAGTGTGGTAAATCCCAAAAATCATCTAGGAGCCGACCTGCTATCAGTATCAGATGAGCGCGCTCCGCCCAAAAGAGTAGTCCAGCACCGCTACTATTGATCTGCACATATTTACACAGCAAAATAGAAGGTGAGTATTGAAAATGCTCAGTAAGCGATCCTTATGTTTATTAAGCTGTATGCGCAGGGGAACTTCGGCCTCTACGGCCTAATCTCCTCCGATTTCACTATAAATTAGGTTCATTAATTAACACACATAACAGGCAACTAAAACACAGATTTTTAGTCTTCTTTTGTAAGGCAGAACAGGGGAAACGGCCACACTGGCCGTTCCCTGGCCGTTCTGCCCTGCCAGAACATTTTCACAGGGGAAACGACCATGGGAAACGGCCATAAGGTCGTTCCCACTGGCCATTTGCACCTGCAGACAGCAAAACAAAATGCATTTTACTCATTTCAACATTCAAACATCAATCCAACATTTCACTCAACATTTTCCCACACATTTCCATATTCCCAAAACATCATAACATACCATTTCATTTAATTGCATCCAACACACACTTACAACAACCAAATTCGTAACAAATTAAACAAGTAGAGGTTCAATCTCATGGCATAAACACATTCATTTCCACATCCATATAAAAATCCAAAATCCATATAATTGGATAACCATGAAATGCTAATGCACCTATACTAGATGCATGCCCCGGGGTCTTATAACGCGCGTGAGAGAGTCCACTCTCAAAGAGGAAATTGAACATCTCAAAGTAATGTTACAGATTCAAGGAGAGAAACAATTGTATGCCAAAGTGTGTAAATGTGAGTTTTTTTTATCATATTATTTTCTTAGGGCATGCTATGTTGGGATATGGTATTGCAATTGATCTGAAAATGATAGAGGCAGTTGTTAACTGGGAGCCAGAAAAGACTGTGACCGAGGTTTGTAGTCTCCTCGGTATGTATGGCTACTTACTATAAATTATTTGTTGAGGGATTTTTGATTGTTACTGATCTATTGACAAGATTATTAAAAAATAATGTTTCTATTCATTGGAATGACTAGTGTTAGAAAGTTTTGATGAGTTGAAGCATAAACTGACCACTGCTCCTATCCGTGTTATACTATCTAGCACTGGAGGATTTGTGATTTATAGTAGTTCTTCACATCAGAGACTTGGTTGTGTGCTTATGCATAATGGTAAAGTGATAACATATGCTTTCAAAAATTAAGACCTATGAATTAAATTATTCGGTACATGATTTAGAGCTGGCAGCGATAGTATTTGCACAGAAGATCTCGCATCATTATCTGTATGTAGAAAAAATATTTACACATCATAAAAGTCTAAAATATTTAATGGCGCATGAAGAAATGAATATGAGGCAGAGACATTGGTTAGAATTATCAAAGATTATGATTGCATAATAGAAAATCATCCTAGAAAGGCGAATGTAGTTGCAGGTGCTCTGAGTAAAAAAGCAAATAGGGTGGTGGAAAACTTAAAATTACTTCAAATGATAAAACAAATAGCCTTAAGGGGCATAAAAGCAAATTTGGATTTAGAAGCACCAGGGATATTACTTGCAAGATTAAAAGTCAAATCAATATTACTACAAAAAAATGCATGAAGCATAAAAGCAAGATTTAATGTTACTAAAGATCATTGAGTAGATTAATTAGGGCATTAAAATGCCATTTTAGTTGGCAGATGAGCTACTGATTTATGGCCCTAGGATATGTGTACCAAAGATTGATAATCTTGGATAGAAATTTCTAAATGAAGTGAATAATTCCCCATATGCAATGCATCTGAGAATGACAAAAATGTACCATACATTGAAGCAAAACTATTGGTGTCCAAAGATGAATAAATAACTGTCAGAGTTTATAGCTAGATCTTTGATATGTTAGCAAGCTAAAGTAGAGAATCAAGCACTAACATGAATGTTACAACCATTACCTATTCTAGTTTGGAAATGAGAGAGGATCATAATGGATGTTGTGACAGGTTACCGAGGACTCAAAGTGGTAAAGATACAGCTTGGATTATTATTGATCGGTTAAGCAAGTCAACACATTTCTTACTGATACGATTGGGTATATCATTAGAGCAGTTGGCAGAGCTATACATTTGAGAGATAGTGCGTTTGCATATAATGCCAACATTTATCGTTTCAGATATAGACCCAAGGTTTACTTCTCAATTTTGGCTGAGTTTGCAAAGTGAAATTGGTACAAAATTACATTTTAATACAACATTTCATCCTCAAATAGATGGACAAGCAGAGATGATGATTCATACACTAGAGGATATGTTTAGAACATGTGTTCTTGAGTTTCTAGGATTGTGGGATCATTATATTCCACTGATGGACTTGCGTACAGTAATCAATATCATAATTTCATCAAAATGGCACCTTATGAAGCTCTATATGGAAGAAAATATAGATGCATGATATATTGGAATAAAGAGGGAGCACAGATATTAGAAGGACCTGAACTTGTTTAGAGCATAATGGAAAAGGCAATATTATTCAAAGTAAACTAAAAATAACTCAAGATCAACAGAAAATCTACTATGATAAACACAGGAAAGAAATGAAGTATCGGTTGGAGATAGAGCATTCTTGAAAGTTTCTTTGTGGAAGGGTGTAATGCCATTTGGAAACAAAGGAAAGCTAAGCCCAAGATATATAGGGCCATTTAAAATTATAGAGCAAATTAAACCACTAGCTTACATATTAGCATTACCATCAAAGTTGGGACAAATCCATGATATTTTCCATGTAATCATGCTTCATACATACAAATTACATCGAACATGTATGATTCGAGATTCAAATGTGTAAATTGCATATAATCTGAGTTATATAGAGGATCCAATATAGATTGTTGAACAAAAATTCAAACAGCTATGAAACAGAGAAATTTTGATGGTTAAAGTAATTTAGAGAAACCACATAATAGAGGAAGCTACATGGGAGACAAAGGAGAGAATGAGCAAGAGATATCCATAGTTATTCTCCAGTAAACCAAAATCCATAACCTTATTCTAGAGTGGTTTAAAGTAGATTATCACATACAAAGTACTAATTATAGTCATAGATAATGAAAGAATTCTTAAAGAAATTCTTAGAGTAATGAATGAAAGAATTTCAAAAATGAAATTCCAAGAGCAAAATAAAAACAAGATTAGAGTAGAGTACATACAAAATAATAGAGTGAAGAATTTTGAGGACAAAATCTTTTAAGTAGGGAAGCAAACTAGCTGTTATTTCACAAACATGTATATCATTAGAGCATATTGGATTGTGCATTCATTAAATAATTTAATGAATGAAACAGAAATATAAATATAGTTAAATACAAAGCTTATAATACTTTAATTAATAAAGAAAGAATTAGAGTGAAAAGAGCAAATGAAACTATGAAATTAACTAAAGAAATAAGTAAAACATACTCAGAACCTTAAACCTGGCATACATTTTATTAACATGCATTTAATTAGAAAATAGTAAATTATTTATATTAATAAATTAGGGAGAGAATAAAAAGAATAAGAGACAATAGATTATAATGGTTAGAGTGAAACAAGAACTTCAATGAAAATTTAGTAAAAGATTAATAACTTAAATAAAAAGGACAAAAGTTCTTTATAAATAACTTCTTCACTCGATTTCTAACATTACAAACCCTAAACTCTTTCCTTCAAAACTTTTAGCTCCATAAATCCATTTTCCAAGGTTCCAAATGAACTTATGAAACTTTCCATCAAAGATTGAATAAGAACACCAATTGAAAGTACACAGAAATCAAGGTGAGTTCTTTGTTCATGTTTTTCAAATTTTATATCTTGAATCTTGATAATTTTTTAAAATAATTAGAAGTTGATAAATGTCATTTTACACATATTTCATACTTGTTTTTATGACATTCATCAAGTTTTTCGGCCAATTTGGCAATATTTCTGCATAATTTCTGTAATTTTTATTTCTTCAAGTCACTTATGGAACTTTTAGTGCAAAAAGGTAGAATTTTGGTTGAAACGGAGCAAAACGGCGAGGAAAGAGCAAGCAGAAGAGAGCAAATGGTTTGCAAAATGACCTTAGTAAATATTTTGACAAACCATTCCAACCCATCTACAATTCAAAAAGATACAAAAGGTTTTTGAAGAATCAAATCATCCTGGGAAAATTTTTATGCAAACTGTTTGCCAAACCATTCCAATTTGCCAAAGTTCCAGAAGCAATTCAAGGGATCAAAACGGTTTAAAATCGGTTTACCCCAAACTGTTTCCCAAACCATTTGCTTCAACTGGACGAAACTGAAGGTTTCACGAGGATCAGAACAGTCTATGGAACGGCTTAGCCAAACTATTTCCTTGACCATTTCGCTTGGAGAATTCGCGTTGAACTTTAGCAGACGACCAGCGAAATGGTTTGCTAGATCGTTTTGCAATTCGTTCCCAACTAACTGTGCTGATTTTAGGGTTTTATATAAATAAGCTTTTAGAAAAATCAAAATGGACCTTAGATTTCAGAGTCGTCAGTATAGCAAGGAGGCAATTGCAGCGTGAGAGAAGCAGAGATTTAAGCCAAGAAACCATCATACAAAGGGATTCCTAATATAGATTGTAGATTAGTTAAATCTTGTAAGCAATTCCATGGATTATTTTTCTGATATATTGGTTTTTATTGTTTTGGTGATTGGTCTATTCATAGTATGAACTAATTTTGCATAGATATCTAGATTAGACGAGTCCTTTGATGGACTATGTGTTGTTATTTAATTTTTTTTGATTTTAATGAGAATTGTTGAGATTCAACTATCTTGTTAGTGAATTTTTTCCTTTGAGCTGAATTGTTGACTTCACATTGATTGATTGAGAAATTGTCATGTGAATTAGGTCTTGCATAGTTGAAAGGAGTTACCTGCAATTCTATTCTATAGGTAGAATTTCAGAGTTCCTCTGTATTAGTGTAGATATAATAGAGGAATGTATGAAATGATAATGTTGGATTAGGGGTTTTAGTTTGAAAGAGATTTTGGCTAATCAACTTAATCTTAGTTGTTAATTTAATCGAGATATATTTTAACATAAAATAGACATTCCCACAGTCCAATACTCCTTAATACTCAAATAATTAAGTTACACACATACTAAATCTTATAAGGAGTCAAGTCTAGATATCTTCCTCGTTCCCATTTGAATTCATCCAATTATTTTGCGTAGCTTTTGATTCTTTCTGCATTATCAAGTTTAGTTTTAGTGTTATCATTTCCAATTCATAGTTTTAATTTAAAAACTAATTTTGTTAGATGAGATAATAGATTAGGTTGATAGTATTAGTACTTGTCCATCACTGTGGGATCGACACTTGATACTCTGGTTGCTATATTACTATTCGATAGGTACACTTGCTTATCGAGTGGCGGTATTAATGTGCTTCATAGTTTTCGTATCAAGTTTTTCACGCCATTGCCGAGTCAGTTTAATATTAAGAACTCAATCTGTTTATTACTCTAGTCATTTTTTACTTTTATTTTCTGCTTCTATTTTTCCACTGGATTTTATGTTTGGTTGTGTGTTTTGTTGACCGATCTTATAGGTTTACAGGTGTTTTTTTACTCAGAATGATAATTCCAATCTCATCAAAATTGATCCTGAGATTGAAGGCACAGTCCTCCTTCAACATAGCAAGCAACTACTGAAATATAATGCTATAATTGATCTTAAAAGCAAAAGCAACACAGATTCAAAGCACTTAGTAACTTCATCATGGCATAACAGAATCCAAGGACAATGTTCAACTATGCTCGACCAAACATGACAGGCACTACTTCTTGTAGGACCTAGGCAAGCTCTAGAAGGGGGGTTGAATAGAGCTTGGATAGAGATAATAAATTTTTGTGCAAAAAGAAACAAACAATCAAGAACACATGATTTAGAGTGGTTCGATCATAACACCTACTCCACTACCTAAGCTCCCACTGAGGATTTTCTAAACCTGTTCACTATTGTCACTTTTTAAAGCTAAGTGAGAAGTTATTACACACTTGAATTTCCTCTCAAGTAACCTTACAAAGTGATTTGACTTTTGACTCAAATCCTACCACATCATTTTATTTGACTTGTAGCTCAAATCCTATATCATAATTTTATTTGATTTCTGGCTGAAATCCTACCTTACTATCACTCACAATGAATGAGAAATAAGCACTAACAAATGAGTACAAGATGTGCAACTAGTTTGAGTAAAAATGAAGAACTATGCTCTAATGCTCTACTTGCACAATATAAGAAAATAAATTTGATCTCTGAACTATGAAGTGATTTGATATTTGAGAACTTTGGAGTGCTTGTCTTCTTATGTTTTTAGAGTTGGAGTGGCTTTATATAGCTTCATTTGAAAATGTAACCATTAGGCACACTTGGGCAACTTTTGGAACCAACTTGAAGAAGTAAATTTTTCCACTGTCAGCTCTGCTAGTCGACTGGTTTAATTCTTACTCGACTAGTCGATTGGTTTTCAAACTAGTCGACTGATTTGGAGTATGGTCCCCCACATAGCCGTTCATTTCTTATTTTGACCTGCACAATTGTATTAATCGTCTGACACTTTAACCAGTCGACTGGTTTATCCTGCATACAGATTTTACTCAAGTAGTATTAATTTTACTCAAGTAAAATGTTGATTTTTAGCTTTTGTTCAATAAAGCTCAAAGCTCCAATTTGACTTTTCCAAAACTCTTTTATGAACATTCCTTTGATTTTAACCACTTTTCCAATCCTAAGATTAATATTTTTCAATTTCATTATTTCACACATTATCAAAACACAATGAATATCTTAATGTTTACCATCATTGGTCTAACAATATCATCCTTTTTTATAATGACAAAATATTATGAAATTGATAAACATTGTTTAAAGAACAAAAGAAATATGAACTTGATCAAGGTTTTCAAACCTTATCCAAAATGTTAGTCCATTAAACAACAATCAACTTTAATCAAATATGAAAGTCAAAAGTGTCCAACTCCATTTCAATCTTCATCAATCAATTCAATTTCATGCATACTTTCTCCCCCTTTTTGACATTATAAAAAAACTAATAAAAATTATGCTCTAAGAGTATATGCATGCAATCTAAAAACAATAACACATTCCATGAAGCATGAACATATAAATGAAGATCAAGATCAACACACAACGCAAAATCCATGAACATTCATAACATCAAAGTAAGTCAAATTCACAACATCCAATTACGAAATTCAAACTAAATCAACAAATGTTCATATAAATTCAAACTAAACAAAAGAGAGACATTGATAAAAATGCAATTTATTTATCCCCTTAATCTTTGCATTCACTCATGTTTTTAAGAGAGTATATGTTTAATATGTTATAACCAATTTCATCTTTCTTCCTCTTTTCTTCATGATCAAAAAGAAAATATAACAAATCATATACATATGTGGCAAAAATGATCACAACTCATGCAAATCAAAATGATGACCAACACATGGTATGATGCATGAGGAAAGTGTAGGTTTTGAGTTGTAATTGATTACTAAAGATGAGAAACATTGTGTCCGTTCTTACAACTAAGCTTGTCTCATATCTTGTCATATCAACCATGAATGCAATTTTTTATGAGTTTCTCCAATCTTATAATTTCATTCTACTCCACATTAAAAGATTCAAATCAAAATTTTGCTCCCCATACTTAATGGCACTGCATATTTATCAACCATTTTGCTCTCTCCATTAGGTTTTGAAAGTGAAATCAAAATTTGTGAAGGAATGATGTTTTGTTCAATTAAGACTAGTTTAGGGAAGTCTAGACTTTGAGTTTTGTATTTTATGGAACAATTTTGAGTGGTAATTTGGTTAATGTTAGTTGAGTAAGATCTTTATTACTTGAGTAAAAAACCACACAGTGATGTCTTAAATGAAAAATGTCAACCGACATTATTCTAGTCGACTAGGAAAAATTCTACTCAACTAAAATTCTGGGTAATCATTATTACTTGATTGAAATTAAGATTAATCGACTAAAATCCTTAAATTTCAACATCACTCGACTAAAGTTAATGTTAGTTGACTAGTAATTGTACCAGAACACTTCTAAAACTGTTATGCACATTTTTACTTGAGTAGACAACCTATTACTCGACTAAGAAACACCATATATTGATTTTTACCAAATCAAATCAATTTCACTCCTTACATAACTCAATTGCTCAATGTTAATTACACCAAATTAATCATATTATCGTAACTGAATGTATGCAAGTACAAAAACAACAATCAAGAAACAAAATCACAAAGTCAATAACATCAAAGAGAATTCAAATAATACATTCTAATTTTCATCTAATGTGATTAAACATTTTTCATTAACTAATGAATCATCATTCAAGTTCAAAACATATGTATTTCTATGCCTTAATGCAACAAAATCAACTTTTTC
Source organism: Breynia disticha f. nivosa (assembly GCA_948193385.1). Lineage (NCBI taxonomy): Eukaryota > Viridiplantae > Streptophyta > Magnoliopsida > Malpighiales > Phyllanthaceae > Breynia > Breynia disticha. The sequence continues at coordinate 8,500 of CANYCX010239640.1, read as the reverse complement.
ATCTTTAGACACAATGCAAAGATTGGATTCAAATTTAACATCAAATTCCATATCACATATTCAAGACACACTCAACAAGTTAAGTTTTAAGCCATCAATCAAAAGGACATTCTAAATAGTTGGTAAAGGTTCTTTACCCACTTTACCAAAACTAAGGATTTTTACATTTATTTTTGTTATCACCTAGGTGTGAAAAACTCTTGGTATTTTGGTTTGCTTCCAACAAATAAGCCTTTATCTTTACTTATGTGCTTTGAGCACTCACTAGCCACATATCATGTTCTAGATGGAACCTCCATTCTTCGTTGTACCTAAAAAATGAATAGTTTTTATTTTTCTAGGTACCCAAGCAACTTTGGATCCTTTAGAGTTAGTCATATGAACCATGTTAGAAAAAATGGTTCCTTTTACAACCCATACTTTCTTCACTTTAATGGTCTTTCTCAAACTAGAACAAGCATAAGCATTATGTCCAATTCTCAAACATTTATCATAAGTAGGCAAGTCATATTTTTTTTAGGTTCAAGTCCACTTTCCTTTGTAAACTTGGTCAACAATGAAGATTTATTATTATAAGTATCACAACTAAGTCCATTCTTAGATATTCAATATCTTTACAAGGAAAGTAAATCTTTAAACTTTTCTTTACCACTTATGAACTTACTAATAACATATGAAAATGCATTCTTAAGTCTTTTAATCTCATTAGACAATTCTTCTTGTTTAAGCAAGCATTATGCAGACAAGGCAAATCAAATACATTCAACTTAGGAGCAATCAAAGCATCACTAGTCCAAGACTTAAGCTTATTGCCTTCATTCAGCTTTCTATTTAAAGAATCAATCTCAAGTGCAAGTTTCTTATTGTCATTTTTAAACTTCTTACTCATTCCTAGCACTTTCTCAAAATCACTTTGTAATAACAATTAAGCATCATTCAATTCATCATTAATAAAATCTTCTTCACTCAAACCATTAGAAGTAAAAGAAGATACCTCATCCTCAATATCACTAGGGTAAGAGCTTCTTGCCATAAGATCTGGACTGTGCACTTTATAGTTTTGCTCTTCTTCTTCATCATCACCCACCTAGTAAAGAGGACCTTTTTTTTCTTCCCTTTATCAACTCTATCATTTTCTCTAAGCTCCTTCCTCCTTGAGTTCATCAAGTTCTTGAATTTTCTCAAATTTTTTGGGTATAAGGCCATTTCCTCATCATCTTCATATTCACCATTTTGTTCAACATCACTCTCCATATTTAGAGTAACACTAGCTTTCAATGCAATGGTTTTCATCTTTGGCCTCAATCGTTTACCTCTTATTTTTAAGATAATTTCATAATTGATGAATGAACCAATAATAGCATTGAACTCCAAAGTGTTAAGATCCTTGGACTCCATTATAGCCGTCACTTGAGCATCCCATTCTCTAAGAAGTGATTTTCCTTGAATTTGCTGTTGTATTTTTGTTTAAACATAGATGTCAGGTGAAGGTTCCTCATGTCGCAAGCAACCTGCACTCAAGCGTACATACAAACCAGACAGCAATGCTCAGCTAGTCGACATGCTCAATTTCTAGATAAACCGCACCATCAGCAGTGTCTAAATAATTTACTGATCAAACCCTTCATGCCTATGCACTGCCAGACGAGGCAAAACTACATAAGCTTAGTCTCCATGCAGATTATATGTGGTTCATCAGTGTCGTAGGTGGGATTACTTCTTTATGATCAACACCCCTGCTTATTGGGAGTTGACGTTGGAGTTCTTGGCTTCATTCAGGATGGTTGAGGTCAAAAAGGAAATTGATTACAACACAATTTTTGTTGGGTTTTTATATGGTGGCATAGAGTATCATCTTCCACTCCATAACTTCATCGTTCAGATGGGTCTATATGACCTGGAATTTATAGATGGAGGCAAGTACTTGAACTTGCCTCATCCAAGATTTGCTCCCACTCCATACAAATATTCACTGAGTCATTGCCACCACAATGTACCCATGAAAGGAGAGCGCAGGTAATGTCACGACCTAGGATCTACTATGCCTTTATAACATAGACCGACACTACCTGGTTAATGTAGTGCATTTTTTAGCTAGGTCCGTTGTGGATCATGTGACCAGGTCAAGGATTGTAGCCCTTTTTGTGGGACACTATGCCACGTGGCTGGTGTAGGGCTTGGAGCACTTTGATCTTCTACCAGTGATGCACATTTGGCGTCAATCGAGTACTTGCGTTGGGGGTATTATCCCATATACGGATGATAGAGCGATGGCATAGTAGTGAGGGTTATCTCTATTGGCTACGAAGCACAGAGAATAACGATATGCCTCTAAAAGAGGAGGAAGGTCAAGCAGCCAAGGCATCGACATCAGAGGTTCAACACCACTGCCACCCTCTTAATGATCCAACTGCAGCAGTAAGTGATCTATAAGGAGCATATGATCCATGGTTACCATATCTATGCGTTGGAGCATCAGGTGCACCATATGTTCCAGCATATGCATATCCAACTACCGCCTTACCAGTCACCTCCACCATACTAGTAGTATTATCTACCATACCCCTAGTACTACTAGCAGCCACAGCAATCGGATGATCATAATAGTGTGGATGATGTTGATGATTGAGGATGTTGAGACTCCTCTAGTTCTGGATTTTGGTTTTGTTGTTTTCTCCTATTTTGTGTTTTGCTATTTGAGAACTATTATTTTTTTTCTTTTACTTGTTTTTAGCGTGTTCTGTATTTGCAGGATTATAGTTCTTTTTCTAGTTTTTTTTTCTTTCATCTTTAATTCATTATTGAATATTTAGTATTTTATGTGAATTTATGTTTCCTTTCTTTTTTATTTTCTTTTATTTTTTCTTCTAGGGCCGATTTTTACGGTTTTACAAGTTCTCTTTGTGGCTTCCCTCATACTTGCCTTTTAGGGAAGTTCTCTGTCATTTTTCATTTCTATTTACCCTTTCTTTTTCATTTTTCATTTTTATTTACCCTTTCTTGTTTTTCTAATTTGTTTTCTACATTGGGGACAATGTATCTCTCTAAGTGTAGCGAAGGGGGGTTTATTAAAATAAAAAATGTGTATATCTGAATGGAACATCTAGCAATTAAATTTCTAGCCAGTGATGATTCTTCGTAGGTGAGTGCATTATTTTCAACCACATCGTCATAACTATTAATGTTCTTTAGAAGAAAATGTGACTGTTTGATCAAATAACAGTGCACTTTTGTATTTTTAGTCGTATCCCAACTTTGACCATGCCAAACCATTTTTGGGTGAGTTCTAATTTTTATCTTGCAACTATTCACACTTAATAATATTGTTACTGTCTTGTAAATACTTGTGGCTAACTGAAGTTGAGGTTATTGATTTAATGTTTTAAAAATGTGCCCTTTCTCGATTGAACCTAAAATCGATAAGCAACAAACAAGGTAAAATGGAAATCAAAGGTAAAGCTCTACTCCTCTATTTGGTAAGGAATATACAAGTATGCAAATCACCTCTGTCATGATGTTTCTTGAATAACTGGGGACAACAACCAAAAGTAGGTGGTCTTCGTTTAAAAAGGGAAATCGTTCGTGCTAGTGGAAATAGAAACATAAAAAATTATTGTGAAGAAAAATGAGTTTGTAGCAATTGAGCAAGTAGAAGAAATCAAGACGGAGCATAAAATGCACTCGATAACACCAGCAAAATGAGGAAATTGAAAATTTTAACCATTTTTCCTCTTAATTGTTCATATTTTGAGGTCGATTGCACTATATTTCCATTACAGTCATAGTCGTATTGCTCGGTAATAGTTGCATGATAAATTTTGGAACTCTTTTGAATTTTATTCACACACACACACACAAAGGATCTTCTCTGGGTACAATTATGTATACGTTGAGTGGTCAACCTATTAGTTTTTGTTCATTGGCCATTGTTGGTTATGCTTTGTTTTTGAACTTATGCTCCTTGACTATATCTTGAGACCATATAGAAACTTATGATGCTAGGTGAACCAAACTTTCTTGTATCTTTTGAATATAATTTTCCACTATTTGCTTGAGGACAAGCAAAGACTTAAGTGTGGTGAAGCTTGATAAATGTCATTTTGCACATATATTTTATACCTATTTTTATGACATTCATCAGGTTTTTCGGCCAATTTAGTAATATTTTCGAATAATTTTTATAATCTTTATGTCTTCATGGCACTCGTCGAACTGTAAGTTTAAAAAGGAAAAATTTAGGTCAAAACAGAACGAACAATGGGAAAAGCACCAATAGTGGAGAACAAACAGTTTGCAGAATGACCTCAGCAAATCTTTTCCTAAACTATTCTAACTCATCTACAATTCCAGAAGTTCAGAAGGTTTACAAAGGATCAAAATGTCTTGGGAAACGGTTTTTGCAAACCGTTTGCCAAACTGTTTCATTTTACCAAAGTTCTAGAAGCATTCTGTGGGATCAAAACGATACACCCCAAACTATTCGCTTCAACTGGAAAAAATAGAAGGTTTCGTGGAACAATCTAGCCAAACCGTTTCCTAAACCGTTTCATTTGGAAAATTCACTCTGAACTTTACCAAACGACCCTCAAAACGGTTTTCCAACCCATTTTGTGGTCCATTTCCAACTTATAGTGCTGATTTTAGGGTTTTATATAAATAGGCTTTTAGAAAAATAAAAAAGGAGCTTGGATTTCAGAGTCGTCAGTATAGCAAGGAGACAATTGTAGCATGAAAGGACCAAAAATTTGAGCCCAAAAACCACCATACGAGAAGATTCTTGATATAGATTGTAGATTGGTTAACTCTTGTAAGCAATTCCATGGGTTACTTTCTTGATATATCAGTTTTTACTTGTTTTGGTGATTGGTTTAGTCATAGTATGAACTAAAGTTGCATGAATATCTAGATTAGACGAGTCCTTTGATGGATTATGTGTGGTGATTTAATTGTTTGTTGGTTTTAATGAGAATTATTGAGATTCAACTATGTTGTTAGTGAATGTTTCGCCTTTTGAGCTGAATTATTGACCTCACATTGATTGATTGAGAAATTATCATGTGAATTCTTGTGTAGTTGAAAGTAGTTGCCTGCGATTCCAGAGATAGCATTACAAAACTCCTCCGTATTAGTGTAGAGCTAATATAGGAATGTATGAAACAATAATGTTAGATTAGGGATTTTAGCTTAAAAGAGATTTTGGCTAATCAACTTAATCGTAGTTATTGATTTAATCGAGAGATATTTTAACATAGAATTCTCACAGTTCAATACTCATTAATACTCAATTAATTAACTTACACACATATGAAATCTTAGGAGGAGCCGAGTCTAGATATCTGCCTTGTTCTCATTTGAATTCACCCAATTTTTTTCATAGCTTTTGATTCTTTCTACTTTGCCGACTTTAGTTTTTATGTTATTATTTCCATTTCATAGTTTTAATTTAAAAACCAATTTTTTAGACTAAATAATAAATTAGGTTGATAGTATTAGTACTTGTTTGTCTCTGTAGGATCGACACTTGATACTCCTGTTGCTATGTTATTGTGCGATATGTACACTTGCCTAGGAAATTTTGGTATTAATGTTGCTTCATATTTTTGTATCAGAAGCCAGATTAAATTATGAAATTTTTATGTCAAAAAGCTGAATTTGTCTATGATTTTATAAAAATTATATCTGCTGAGTTAGATCTATGTGTCTAGAGAATAAAATTGCGATAAATGCTTTTTTTATAGAAAATTGAATTCGTAACTTGTAAATTTGGAAACTGGATTTGTAGATGAGAAAAATACAAACAAGTATGATATGGAAACTTTGAGTTATCCAAAATCGATAGCAAAAAGAATCTAATCATTTGATTAAGTACATATGTGTGACACATATAGAGGATAATGTGTTAACTACTTTTATATGTAAATTAATGGGTGTTTGAGATTTTGTATGACTTATAACACATTTGCTTTTACAAATTCAATAATGTAGAATGTAATAAATGTAAAAGGAATATAGACATTATAGATTAATTAATAAATATTAATGGAATACCAAAACTAAAAAATGACGAAAAAGTTTTTGTATAGCGTGGTTTTTAATAATAGGTAAATAAGAAATTAAACAGAGTTAATTGATAATAATTAGAGATATAATGATAGTACAATAGGATGTTTTATCATTGTCTTTGATAACATTCTAGTTCTATCTTGAATCTATAACTAAGTGATAATTCTTAAATACTAGTTTGGACCTAGGATGTGAGCAAGATTCCTTAGCGTGTGCATTGACCTCGTTAATATCTCATGAAATTTCCAATAGAACTATGATGATTGGGATCGCTCTTAAACCAATACAAAAATCCCTTAATCCACAAGTTTGTATACAGACAAACTTTTATAACCTATTTATATTTTGTATTTGATTGATTGACACATTTAGTCTTAAGAGTTTTCTGTCAACTTATGACACCTCACAAATGTGTTGGTGTAAGCCCTAGTCCTAAGTATTGTCTATGAACAACATTCATAGTTAAGAAGTTTAATTCTATCTTTTTATCTATGCGCAAATAAAGAATATAATTTTATGATTGAAAGTCTTGATGTTTAAGTATTCATATGCCTATAGGACCTTAAAGCAAAAGATTTCATTCTAAATATCCCTAGTCTGTCACTACTATAGGAATAGTTTGTAAATTAACACTAGATGCTCTTTTTGACTTAATGGGTTCAGTCCAATGAAACACAAGGACATGGGATGTCAGTTAGAAACCAAAGATACATGTATAGGACATGGAATTTGGATTAGACCTACCAATGAGAACAACTACATGGTTTAGAGTCATACGTAGTTCTCATGTGCAAGTTTACATCACAGTTCTCAAACCTAAAATCTCCATGAAACTCTAAATGGTTTTTTGTATAATTTGACATATGTCTAATGTTCCCATGAAAGGGTGATAAGTATGATTTTGATTGGGTATACATTGGTTCATGTTAGAGAGAATGAGAGAAGTGAAGGGATCCACTCTCGAGAAGAGAGAAAATACCACCTGCTACTTGATCAATGAACTGGAAGGAGTGTAGCCACACCAAGATGAAATAATGAATTTAATTATTTATCTAAAAGATTTCAGTGTCATTAAAAATATCAAGAATAGGAATTAAAGAAATAAGGATGACTAGTCCATACCTTATGTAATTTCAACATTTAGGGTAAGATTGTGCTAGCTCAAAACAGATGTTCTAGCATCTTCATTTAATATGGGTTGTCATAGCATTTTGCTAAAGTTTGTTTATTACCTTTAGGAATTATTTATTCCTATTTCCAACAATAAATGGACATACAGGATCGCACACGAATAGTAGATTTGAAAGGGTAAAATTGGTATTTTTATTTCGGACGTATATTTGTGCCATTTTAAGGACAAATAGGCTTGAAAATATGTAAATTGGACACAACATAGCCCAATGAAAATATAGTACATGACCATCTAATAATTAGTTCTAATTATGCACTAATTAGGAAACTAATCATGTTGATAAAGGAATCCTTGTTGGATAAGGTGTGACCCCCAAAAATAAATTCCCAATTTTAATTTAATTAACGCTCTTTATAAAATAATTATAAAATAATGGTAATATCAGAGTTTAACACAAACATAGATTAGAGGAGAGAGAAAAATTAATACAATTTTCGTAAAAACTTACACGAGCCCCAAATCGATTACATCAATAAAACATAATCCAAAAGTTATAAACTCAGCGGAAGCAAATAAAAACGTTTGAAAATAAATCCAAACACACTTATTACATATTTCAATAAGTTCAAATCCTCAATTTGAAACAGTACGCAGAATGATAATGGAGCTCCACCTCTGACGTCAGCAAGTCTGGTGCAAGATCACTGTAACTCCGGTCCACAGGTAACTTTCAACGACCTGCGCATTTTAAACAAATCGTCCTAGTGAGCGAGAAAGCTCAGTAAGCGGCGCAGGGAAATCTATATTCCGTAGGGAATATGATTCTCCTCTAACTTACTATCTACTCATTTTATCACATTCATCTCATTATGATCTCAAGGTTTTAATCATATAAAGCTTAATTCATTTTCTTCGATTTCATCGTAAGTGTTATTTTCAATAGTATTCATATCTTATCAATTATGCAATAATTTATGTATTAAGTATGAATGCGACTCCAATGCAAATGCAAATCACATGCAAATGCTTGCTTACCCCGGGGTCTTCCTTTTTCTCTTTCTTTTCTTTTTCTCTTTCTTTTTCATTTCTTTTCTTTTCTTTCTTTTCTTTTCTTTTTTCTCATCATGTACCCTTCTCAGGTACTATTCAGCATATACCCTTCTCAGGTATTGCATATCGAGATCTCTCCCGATTACATCGGTTCCTGACCGGCATCGAGCTCTCGCCCGGCATATCATCAGGCCCAGCCTGTATCTCATATCTCAGTACCCATCTCAGGCACTAGTGTCACACAATCATGCAACA
>CANYCX010239312.1:0-10507 GCA_948193385.1 Breynia disticha f. nivosa | reverse complement strand
TATAAATAAAAACGACATATTTTCGTAACAAAATAATGAAATGACAATATAAAATTAACCACAAAAATATGTCAAAATAAGGTGTTATCATCAGTCGTAGTAACTCTTCTGACGATCCTGAGGTGCTTGCATACATCTTTTCACAACATTCACTTTATCGAGGGTTTGTTGAACTAACTCTGGTCCCTCAATCTATCGCAAACCTTCAAAATCCCAGTAAACTAGACTCCTACATCGTCTCCCATATAACGCCTCGTATGGTGCCATCCCGATACTATAATGATAGCTGTTATTGTATACAAACTCAACTAAAGGTAAGTGATCGTCCCAACTACCACCAAACTCCAGAATACATGCTCGTAACATATCCTCAACTATCTGAATCGTCCTCTCTGACTGACCATCAGTCTGCGGATGAAAAGTCATACTAAACCTTAAACGAGTACCCATCGCATGCTGAAGACTCTGCCAGAATCACGATGTAAACCTAGGATCATCGTCAAACACAATCGAAGTAGGAACACCATGTAATCTGATAATCTTGGCAACATATAAATCAGCAAGCCTATAGAACGTGTCGTCCTGTTGGATAGCTAAGAAATGAGCTGATTTTGTCAATCTGTCAACAATAACCTAGTTAGCATCATTACGTCTAAATGTCCACGGTAAACCGATAATGAAATCCATGGTGATTTTCGCCCACTTCCATTCTGAAATCTCAAGTAGTCTCAATTTTCCTGTCGGAGCCTGATGTTCTGCTTTTATCTGCTGACACTGGAGACATCTTACAACAAATTCAACTATCTCCCTTTTCATATGTACCCACCAATACAACTGTGACAAATCTTGATTATCATCACACAGTCTATCCTGATAATAAAATACACCATTATCATCAATTCGGTGTAAAGTAGGTACCTTTTCCGCTCTACCTTCTTCTTTATCAGCATCAGATGATCGTCTTCTTTCTAACACCCAGTAATTGCATCTCGCATCTGAGGTCAAACACTAATGTTGCCTAACATCTCATCCTCAATCAAATCCAACTGCACTTGTAACTCTCTCAAAGCAAATAGAGACTCTGCTCTATAAGTAATAGAATAATAATCCACTGTCTCCTTTCTGCTAAGTGCGTCAGCGACTACATTCACATTCCCAGGATGATACTCAATCGTGCAGTCGTAATCTTTCAACAACTCAATCCACCGCCTCTGCTGAAGATTTAGCTCTCGTTGTGTCATAACATACTTCAAACTTTTATGATCTGTGAATATCTAAAAAGTCTAACCGTATAGATAATGACGCCAAACCTTCAAAGCATGAATGATCGCTGCTAACTCCAGATCGTGTGTCGGGTAGTTAGTCTCATGCGGTCATAACTGTCGTGACGTATATACAATAACTCTATCTTACTGCATCAATACTCCACCTAACCCAGCACCAAAAGCATCTGTATAAACAACAAAACCACCTCCCTGTGAAGGTAACATCAAAACTTGAGCCTCAACTAACCTCTTCTTCAGTTCTCGAAAACTCGGTTCACAATTGCCATTCTAGACAAATGGAACATTCTTCCTCAATAAAGATGTCATCGGTCTAGCTATCCTCGAAAAATCCTCGATAAAACGGCAATAATAACCTGCCAGACCCAAAAAACTACGTACCTCTGACACGTTTCTCAGAACTTTCCATTCTTGCACTGCTTTTATCTTACTAGGATCCGGTTTCACTCCCTCTGCTGAAATCACGTGCCCTAGAAAGATAAACTCAGACATCCAGAATTTGCATTTACTGAATTTAGCACACAGCTCTTTTTCTTTCAGTACATCTAGCACAATCCTCAAATGTCATATGTGCTCTTCCTTATCTCTCGAATACACCAGAACATCATCAATAAATACAACCACAAACTGATCTAAATAAGGCTGGAATACCTTATTCCTCAGTGCCATAAATACAGCTAGTGCATTCGTTAACCCGAATGGCATAACAGTGAACTCGAAATGCTTGTAACGAGTCCTGAAAGCAGTTTTCTCAATCCAGTTATCCTCAACTCTCAGCTACCAATAACCTAATCTGAGATCAATTTTACAAAATACAGTAGCTCTCTGCATCTAATCAATCAAATCGTCTATTCGAGGCAACAGATACTTATTCTTTACTATCACTTTATTCAGCTGATGATAGTCGATACACAATCGCATACAACCGTCTTTCTTTCGTACGAACAATATTGGTGCTTCCCAAGGTGATATGCTAGCTCGTATAAAACTTGTCCCTAATAACTCCTCCAACTGTCGTTTCAACTCTTATTACTCAACAACTGTCATCTTGTAAGGTGCAATAGAAACTGGTGTTGCTCCCAGCACAGTCTCTATCCTGAAATCAGCCTCTCGCTGTTGTGGCAATCCCGGTAAGTCGTCAAGAAAAACCTCAGTATACTCACAAATAATCTCTACATCTCGTACCTCTAATGTAGGTTGATTCAGATCAACTACTGAAGCAAAATAGCCATAACAACCCTCTCGTATCAACCTCGCAGCAATCACTATTGAAATTAGGCAAGAAGGAATAGTCTTCCTTTCGCCTACTAATACTATATGTCTATCACCATCAACCTCACTCACGACTTCTTTTGAATAGCAGTCGACCATAGCACGATTTCTGGATAACCAATCCATACCAAATATAATCCCAAACTCTGCCATCCTCAAAACAATCAAATCTGCTAAATATGTCGACTTACCAATATGTAACTCACAACATCGTAACATATGTCTAACCAACACAGTACCACCAGCAGGCATCAATACAAAAATAGTATAACCCAGACGCTATATATTACCTCCAATATGGTCTACTACAGACTCACTCACAAAAGAGCACGTAGAACATGGATCAATCAATACTAAAGTAATATATGTAAAGATAGAAATAGTACCAGTGATCACATCTGGATCCTCTACAGCCTCATCTTTAGTTATAGCATAAACTCAGGCCTATGGTGCTGTCCCTGATGGTGTTGCTGCTCCTGTAGATCCAACTCCTCTACCTAAACTAACTGCTCCACCTCTAGCAACTAATCCACCTCTAGAAGTAGATCCAGAACCTCTGCCACCTCTACCTCTACCAGTACCAGTCGAAACTGCAGGCCTAGCCTCACCAACACTACTCTGTCGAGATACCTCACCACCTTGTACCCCCGGTCTCTATGGATAGTCTCTGGAAAAATGTCCCAACTGGCGACAAGTATAACACAGTGGAGTGGTCTCTCTGCCGGCGTAAGTACATGTACCGCGACCTCGAGGAATAGGATGCCTAGTGCAATAATTTCTACCACCTCCAGCTCCTCTCTCAGACTATAGAACATCCCTACCACCTGTCTCTCTCAGTAGCTTAAAATCTGTCTTCTTCTTTTTCTTCTTATATGTACTAGAACTACCTAAGATCATATATCGCTTATCTCCAGCTTTATCACCCTCTGCCTCTAACTCCTTTGATCGTATAGCTGTCTCAAGCAATATCTTGTAAGTCGAAGGTTTAATCGCAATTTTGTCCCAAATCGGTTACCTCTAACCTCGCTCAAATCTATCCCTCCTCTTTCTATCTGTGTCAACATCCTTTGGAGCGTAACGAGACAACCTAGTAAAATCTGCCTCGTACTCAACCACTGTCATTTCTTTCTGCTTCAACTCTAGAAATTCTATCATTTTCTTCGTCTGATAATGTGGAGGAGTGTACTTTTCAGCAAATCTCCTCAGGAAATCATCAAAAGTAAACACTAGAGGATCTCTCTGACTATATGGAATTCACTCCCACCAATTCCAGGCTGCTTTCTCGAGAATTCAAGTAGTGTACCTCAATTTCTACTTTGGTGTACATCTTATACGCGTCAAAATCCTCTATGTATGCCTGAACCAGTCATCAGCCCAGCTGGATCTGTGGTACCCACAAACGTCTTCGACCCCTTGCTTTCTTACCTTCACAAAATTTTTATCGATGTACAGGTTCGTCTCACTCCCTAAACCTCTACCATGATCTCTCATCATCTCATACATCATCTCACAGAACGGATCATATGCAGTATCATACGGAGGTATAGACATAGTAGTCTGTGCTGCTGGCTGTGTCGTAGGCTGCTCTGGAGGTATTGGGGCTGCACCCTGTCCCTCAACTGAATCTCTGGACTCTGTAGTGTGATCAGGATATATGTCATCTATCGGCTCCATATGTTATAAAAATCAGAAATTCAAAATCATTTCAGATTTTCAAATCACACAGAAATTGAAAATCATTGGCACAATCCGCAGAGAATTTAATCTCTGCTCTGATACCACTAAATGTGAAGCTCATTTTCAAATTCCTTTTTAACCTGATAAACAATAATCTTTGCATAATAATAATAAATCAGAGGAAAATAAGAGGAGAGAGAAAATATAAAGATATATACACACTGTTTTCTCAAAATCTCGGCCCAGATTATTAAAGTTTTAAATATCAAACACTAGTGGAAGCAAAATAAGTTTGAAAACATTTCAAACTAAAAGTCACGTGTATACACAGAAATGTACAATATGTACAAAGCAAAAATCAAAACTGAACTCTCAAGCTCGACCTCTGAAGTAAGCTTTAGAAACGCTGATCAACTCTGTGGTCCAATAACAGCAGCTACCTACGATCTACACAATCATTTAAAACAATAAACGAGGTGAGTATAACTATACCCAGTAAGTATTCTTAGCTTTTATAATGTAAATGATGTGCAGGGGAAAGCATAGATCAACACGAGGACGTGCCTATCTATCTTGTCCCTAGGCATCCCCATATGCCAGTCAAACAATTCTCATAGATATCAAACAGAACACAGCATTACAATAATCTAGCACACAGCCTCAGTGCGATCACACAGATCAATGCGAACCACACAGGTAACCGTATGCACACAGGATCATTCGTATATCATACATATGTAAATGTAAATGTATGAAATGAAATGATAATGCTAATTCACACATAATGCCCCGAGTTTTGTCCACCATAGCACACAGCAGTGGAAATCATCTATTCCACACAGTAGAGGTATGACATATAGCCTGAGCACTCTCAGCTCTGAGCAAAGCTCGTAAATAAGGACAATAGCACCCATCAAGTCCAGGATAACACACAGTAATCCTTTATCCACACAGAAATCATATTTGCCACACAGGCTCTTGTTACACAGATGTTTATGTCATATATGAATATATATGTATGAATGACATTCATATCAGCACACAGCATTCGAATGACATTCATTTTGCACATAACATAATATTCATCTCGGCTCACACAGAGCAAATCGGGCAGTACCACACAGGTATTCAATCAGTATCCAAACAAATATGCCACATAAATAAACAATCGATTTCATTCAAATCATACCATTTCCATTAATATAACTCTAAAACAAACATCATATTCTCATATTCACTATAATTCGTCTAGCAACTCAATATCTCATTATAGGCATTTCTATTTAAGTAGAATCAGCCTAAAACATAATTACAAATCAATATGTAAGCGTAAGAACACTTACCTCGAAATCAAGCAAAATAAGAACCTACACCGGCTCAAAAAATACTCAGCTGCGTAAAGATCCCCCTGTACGTAAGGAATCATATACTCTACATTAATCAATCATTCATTCATACATTAAATTCCAAGTAAAGAATCATCAAAACCTCACTTGACATCCTTAAATCTACCATATGTCAACATTTCGAACAATCTTTTCTAAAACTAATCTTCCTCAATTCCATCTCTAAATCATTCACAAGGAATCATTCAACTCCCTACACTTAATCACAAATATTTCCAGCAACCATTTCTATTCAATACATAAGAATTTAACAAGAATTCCAATTTAGCATCAACCATTTGTAAACCTTAACTAAACATTAAGTTTTTCCTCTTGCCATCAACCTTTCTTCTTCCAAAACTATCCTAGCACTTCTTTCATATGCAAGCCATCAATCTCAGTTCATATTCATCAATTCCAGCAACTAAAACCATCCATTTATCTCACAATATTCAGAAAATACCAAACCATCAACTTGAAATCAACCTTCCTTACTTACCTTAATCAACTTAGGATGTAAGATGCAAGAAATAAAGAACCAAATCACTTTCTCCTTGATTAAATCTTTACTTCCTCAGCCTCCCTTGCTCTTGTTTTGCTTTGAGAAGGAAATAAGGTAAAAGAAAGTTTCTTACGTTCTCGATAGTTCGTAACTTATATTTTTTTCATCCAAATCAGGATCCACGCGTGGTGGAATGTGAACTACGCGTGGTGGTAACAACCGCGCGTACTTTCCTTTCCACTGCGCGTACTCCCCAAATTCAGCATTTCTCCGATTTTCTTCGATCGTTTCATGTCGACCTTATATTGACCTTTGATCAAGCTTTATATATTGATGTTTAAACACTTATTTATCATAATTTACGACTAAAAATTCCCAGAATGTTATTTGTCTAGCAATCCTCGAAAAATCCTCGATAAATCTACGATAATAACCTGCTATAACACAACAGTCTCGTGTTCTCACCAGTATAAAAACTTGTATCCCTACTCAAATAAATAGAAGGCCTGGTGGAATCACTCCTCCCACCTCCTGCTCCTCACCCTGAATATTTACTAGCACTACCACCTATTTCACAAGATGGACTCAAATCTAACTTCTTTTTCTTCTGTGACTGTTGAGAACTAGAACTTGAAGTCCTCTGCCGCTTTCCTTTCTTGTCACCCTCTGCCTCTAATTCCTCTAATCTGATTGTTGTCTCAATTAATAGCTCATATGTGGGCAATTTCATTGTGATTCTATTTCTAATATTGTACTTGAGTCCTCTCTCAAATCTATCTCTCCTCTTCTAATCCATATTCATATCCTCTAGAGCATATTGAGATAATTTGGTAAAATTCGCCTCATACTCAACAACAGTCTTCTCTCTCTGTTTTAGCTCCAGAAACTCAATCTTTTTCTTGTTCTGATACAAAGGAGTGTACTTATCTGCTAACTTCTTCAAAAAGTCATCCCAAGTAAACACAAGAGGATCTTTCTAACTATTCAGTATTGTCTTCCAACAGTTCCAAGCCGATTTCTCTAGCAAAGAAGTCGTATACCGCAACTTGTGCTGTAGATTGCACTATAATAGGTTGAGAATTCTCTCGGTGTGCCTCAACCAGTCTTCGGCCTTGACCGGATCTATAGTTCCCTCAAATACCTTTGCCACCTGCTTTTACACCTCTACGAAGTTTTTATCGATATTCAGGTTTGATTTGCTACCTGAACCTTTCTATGTCTCTTTCTCTCTACTGACCTTGTCCCTGACCTTGCATCATTTTTGTATCTTTTTCCAGAATGGTGCGTAGATAGGGTCATACAGGGGAATAGGCATCGTAAGTGGAACTGTAGGCTACTCTGGAGGTATCGGGATTGATGGTGCAAATCCCTGTCCTCTTACTGAGTTCCTGGACTCAGTTGTATGATCAGGCAATATATCATCTCTAGGCTCCATAGTATTGTAATCAATAACAATTTCAAAATTTTTAGTTTTTCAAATCAACACAGAAGATTTTAAAACCAGATAGGAAAATCATTGGCACAGTTCGCAGAGAATTTAATCCCTGCTCTAATACCACTAGATGTGGAGCTTAATTTTTAAAACACATATCCCAATTTTCATCAAATATCATATAATAGATAAGAGGAGAGAAAAAACTAAATACTTATATTTATAAAACAACCCTCTGGGCCCCAATAATTTGTACACACATGCAGAAGAAAAAAATCTAGTTTGAACATATAAACAAACGATATATACATAATATGTACATCAATGTACAAAACCAAAATCCGAAATACAAAATCCCTGCAGTCAGACCTTAGTCGAATATTGCTCTAAGCCTCTGATCACCACATATCTGCCCTAGAAGTAGATACCTACGATCTTCACATCATTTAAACAATCCAACAGGGTAAGTATACAATTATACTCAGTAAGGAAATCACAGAGTATCGAATAAATGAAGTGCAGGGGAACAGCACGAGGACGTGCTAGATGAACACGGGGTGTGTTCATGTCAATCTTCCCAGTAGGCATGTCGTGCCAATATGAACACGAGATGTGCTCAGCTTACATTTCTCAGTTAACACGGGTCGTGCTCGTATTAAATTCTGAGTCAACATGTCGTGTTGATCTAAACATGAGCCATGCTCAACCATATCTTATTTAAGTGGCACAAGTTGTGCCCACTCTAGCACGAGGACGTGCTCATAATCTTTCCTAGATTACAAAGTAGCATGTGGGTGTGCTAGTTAGCACGATGGGTGTGCTGAGCTTCTAGTTTGGAAATTACATTCAGACGTCATATCATTTCAAAATAATAAGAAATAAACACAAATTTAAAAGGAAATATAAATACATTCACTAATAGAAATGTAGTTTTACAAAGTGTGAGAAGGATGGTTTTCAAAATATAATCAAGGTACAAAATATTTGAGGTTATAGGAGAAAAGGAATCAATTCAGGTTCCGTTTCACTTATAACCATAACAAGGAAAATATGCACTATCTCAAAACATATCTATCTCCGTGCACAGCCCACCTTGGTTCTTTGATCTCTGAAGTTAGAGTCGAAATCAAGTAGTCTCTACCCTTCTCGTATCAAAATGACTCCCCCTTAAGTCCCTGCCCACACAGCAGGCATAAAACGCAGTGAGTCGTGAGACTCAGTAAGTAAAACTTACCAAATGGACAACATTCCACATATTATTTAATAAAATACGTTCATTCCACGGTAAACATAATGTCAAAGTCAAATTCATATCACCAGACAACCATATGGCAAATAGATACTCAAACAGAATCCCATTCAAAACAATATCCATACATAAGCATTTCCAAAAAGCCAGAATTCACCGATCCAAGTGTGATGAGCTTAAACTACGCGCAGTGGTGGCCAACTATGCATTTTCGCTGCCACCACACATAGTTTAGGTACCAATAGACGCGTGGTAATGGCTGAAGTACGCGTGGTCGCAGCGACTGTGCGTACTTAGCTGCCACTACATTTGGATCTCTGTTTTCCTGCATAAAACTCAACAAACACCAACCATACACTTCAACAACACTTCACATTATCATTTTAACCTCCTAGGACCAATTATCATTCCAATATAAATCATTTAGCAACACATATAATTGCATACAATCAATCCATAATCATTTAATCATGTCTCAACAATCACTCCTGGCAAACCTAATCCATTTCCAAGCATATTCATATGTGATTCACATAAGAACTTTAAAACATTTACTTACACATACATTCATGCTATAATTCACAAACATAATTAGCTCATCACACAATATTCAAAATGTGGTATCCATTTCTTCACTCACATACAATCGTTCCCATCATTTAAGCAAGCAATCTTTCCCATCATTTAAGCAAACAATCATGCAATCACATAAATACAATTTCATAATTATGAATGAATGACCTGTAATGCATTTCAATGCCACACTCAATAATCTCAGTCTGGTTTTCAAATTACGCCCTTGCTTGCCCATTTCATTTGACGTTTGCAAGCGGGCCTCGTCAGCCGGGAGTATGTGGTTATAAATTACTATGGACCATAAATTTTTACGCCCTTACTTGGCCTGAATAATGCCCTTACTTGGCCAAGCATGCTCAAACACTAATAAGTTAACTGAGACTTCCACTGTGTCACGGTAAATTATATGATATATACCAACCGTAATTTACGCTCCCATAAGCCATAACCACTCCCTCAAATCCATTGCTCACTAAGAGCTATCATTCACTTTCATTATTTCCACTCAATACTCATATGCATGAATGTCTTGGCAGTACTCATATGACCCAATCATGTATCGATATCACATTCAAATCATCATATTCAACATCAATTCACAAAATCATCAAACATATCTAACCATAAGAGAATACACTCCAATTCCATACATGTCACACAAACTCTATACCTAACCATCACGTTAGGTATTTCATCCTTAATCTTACAAGCAATGAGCATTAACTACATATTATGTTTACTTTTCAACAACCACACAAGCAATAACAATCAATTCAAACATTCCACAACAAAGAGCACACAACCAAGGAATGTTGCATTCATGTTGCTTACCTGGAAAGCAACGTCTAACGCTCAGGCTTGGAACCTCCCTCACCGTGATTTTGACCTCCTATTACACAAATCAGGAATTACATTAATCATACATGCATGGAATTATGCAAAGACGATAATTTAACGATGTTTGTATGTCTATACTCCTAATTACTCCCATTTCACTTCTTTTCCTCTTCCTCTCATTAATGTTCTTCAACTACTCTTAACATAATTCTTTTCCACTCTTTCCACCAACCACCATTAATGTTCCCAATAGATTCATTTAAGTACGTTTTTACGATTCCCACCATTTGACAC
>CANYCX010239253.1:0-12745 GCA_948193385.1 Breynia disticha f. nivosa | reverse complement strand
GATTAGTCTTTCATCCACCTAATGACAAATTATATATCTAGATCATTCATCTTCGGTCCTCGACCATACTCAAATGTACCCAAACACCTATACCCATTGTTCTTCAAATGGAATAAAAATATAAGTCCCATTGACTAAAGCAAATCTTAACACCACACAATTTTGAATAAATAAAAAATTCACCACTAATATTAAACCCATGTGGCATAAAATTCTTTCATATACAGTTCATAAATTAGATGGGGTACAAATTCAACCAATCCAATTTGAACAAATCTAAGCTTAATGTCTAAACCAACACTCCTCAAGGATTCAAAATTAAAGAATAGACTCTCCATAAGATTCTCATGAGCAAGAACTTTTCAAAGTAGAGTTTCGCTTACTACACTTTAATTTCTCAAGATTGAAGTCTTACAGAGGCTGTGAAGAGCTCACTTCTCCTCTCTTAATTTGATTTAGTCCTCTTTGTGAAGCCATTGAAGTTATGATGAGTGTAGGGTTTGAAGGAATATAGGTAGGGATTGGTGTTTTAAGTAACGTTTGGAGGGAATGAGATGATGGTTTTTATATTTTAGGAGTTTAGAGTGATTTAAATCAAGTTTTATGGTGATTTGTAGGTGGTGGAAGGTAGAGGCAAGGTGGTTTGTGTGTGTTATTACATTTTAGGGTTTTGAGTGACTATAGAATGATGAAGACTAATTTAAATTGATTTTACTAAAACAAATAATGTGTGTTATCAATACAGGTAACGTACATTACAGAGTAACAATGTAACGTCTCGAAAAATATAACTAAAAAATTAGCAAAAAATTAGACAAAGATTAGAGGAAGAACGGTCTGGGAAACGATTAGACTAAACTATTCCCCAAACTGTTCCAGACGCAGTCAAGAACTTTGAATTTTGCGCTAAATAGTAGCGAAATAGTTAGGCAAACGGTTTGTGTAAACTGTTCGACAGACCATTTTGACATGGCGAGATTTTAATGGAAGCATATCTGAGAAGAGAAAGTTTTAATTTTTAACCCTAACCGACCCATAGCAAAAACCTTCCCTCTCAACCCTCAGGACACACTTCTAAGACCTTTTCAAATACAAAACTTGACTTCCCACACTTAGATTATCCTAAACTCACGTCGAAACAACGATTTAGCTGAGTTTTAGGTTCGAAGGCAATGAGAAGCAAGGTAACCCTCTTATCCTAGATGAAAATTTTATGTAATGGAGTTGGTTTTGTGTTTTGCGTAAGTTATGTGGTATTTAGAGAGATTCTTAAATGTGTAAGAGGTTAGCTTGATATTGAGGGATTTGGAGGAGATTAAGATGTTAGGGTTTGGATAACTTGGGAGTTTTATGATAATTAAGAAGGAAGGTGTGGGATTTAGTGTAAATATATGCTTATGAGTGAAATGTAACTTGAATTGTGTAGAAGGTAGTGTTCGAAGAGCGACGAGCTGACTTAGCAGATTTTGAGTTAAGTGCATCGATACACAATTACCATTGTAGGTTGCATCTGTATGGTTAAATATATTTGGTTAATTATAATATGTTGAAATGTTACGCAAAGTGTCTTAAGAATGGACTTGACGAATTGTGTGGTTGATTGATTACTTGGTGTTAAGTGGAATTTGATTATGTCGATGTGCTACGGAATGTCCTTATGTTTGAAATGTTGGATTTGCTTGGATAAATGAGTGAGTGGTTGTGATGGAAACCAATTATCAGGTTAACTATGATTAATGTGAATCAATGAATGTAATAACGTGTTAGTAAGTTGATCTGTGATTTATATGATATGGATTGGTGGTTGATTTCATGAAATATGTGAAGGAATGACATTATGAGTGTTGTGTAGGTTGAAGACCAACGTGAATAAATCATGAGTTGTGTTGTATGTTGTGGGTGATGGAATTTGAAATGTTTGCATTCCATATTTTCATGTCGTATGGACATAACTTGAGCATTGTTGCATGTTCATGAAAAGGGTATTGCCTTGAGAGCGTAAGCTCTATTTTTATGAGGGGTATTGCTAATTAAAGTGAAAGCTCAACTTTAAGGGTAACTGCCAGCTCGAGCGGAAGCTCAATCTTAAAGGGAATTGCCAATAAAAGAGAGATCTCTCATATGAAAGAAAGACCTCGGGGCATGCATTCGTAAGACTTGCATTAGCTCTCATGGATGCATATATATACTCATATGTTGCATTGTGTAATTATGAGCATTGAATGTGAGATGTGTATGAATATAAGTTTGTAAGTTATGCGGTTGTTGATGAATGTGATGTTATGAAGGATGAAGTATGTTATGATGTTAAGATTGGAATGTGTGTTTAGGGGTAATTTTTTGCGTAAATTGTATGGAATGAAGTGTTTATGCATTAGGATTTTTATGGCGTCATTTTGATGTGAGTAAGTTGTTGAAATTCAGCTAGAGGAAGGGGAGAATGGTCTTGGAAACAGTTTGTGCAAATCGTTTCCCAAACTGTTGCACTTCCACAAACTTTTAAGAAGGGCGAAACGAGCTCCAGAACGGTCTACTTAACTGTTCTATAGATCATTTCACTTCCAAAAACTTTTTAGACAATCGAAACGGGTTTGGGAATAGTTTCTACAAACTGTTTCCCTAACATTTTCACTTCCAGAAACTTTTAGAAAGGGAGAAAGGGTTGGAGAATGGTTTGCCCAAACCATTTCCCACTCCGTTTCCATGTACTGAACAGTAAAAAACATGAGTTTAATGAGGGGAAAATTATTCGTATAAGTGACTTTATAAATTGGAAGTTAGGAACAATTATGGATGATGATTCCTTACCTCTAATAATGCACTAATAACTATTGAAGCAGCTAATGAGTAGGATGTTTCCTTGTCCTAAACATCTAAAACACCTAAAGCACTTTACCAATGAGTACTTATGTCTTAACTACTTTGGTAACTGTTCGTAGGCATACTTACTGGGTATTTAATTACTCACGTGCATGTGTCTTTTGTGATGATTGTGTAGAGCAACAGTACATCGATCGAAACACTTTTGGCAGACTCGGGAGGTGATACTGTGACTGTTTAAGTTGGCTCCTTAGTTCAATTTTAAGGGTTTATTTTTTATTCCCACTTTTGTATATCTATATGAACTAGAGTATAGAAAAATGATTTACATACATTCATTTGTAAATCGATTCCATTATTTCCGTATATTTTCACATTTACCTTCATTTGTATACGACCGACTTGGCCACACTTTTCAAATGAAATATATTATGTCTTCCTTTTCAATTACTTATTGTTAAAAAATGGTTGCTAAAATTATGTATTTATTCGAAAATGAACTCTTTAAAATTGGGCGTGACAAACATACATTATGAGTTCTCTTAAAGCACGTTGATCATACATAAAACCCAGAATTCTTGCATATGCGTAATGTGTGTTAGTTACTCAGCATAACGTACATTATAATTCTTCATAACATATGTCACTAAAACTATAAACCATGATACTGACAACCAGTAATGTTATTTTTTAACGATTGATCCCAAAGCTCGAATCATACTCTATATACTCCAAGACCATTTTAGTGAATATGAAAAATGCAAGTATGCGGAAAAATAACATGTTTACATACCATAATTTAGCATCATATCACACATAGTTAATCAGTCGACTCAAAAACACAAACATTATAATTTTAAGAAAAGTTTAAAAATATCATCATGAAGTTATCAAAAATATCAATCATCCACATACATGTCAATCATTAACAAACATTCAAAATTAAACTATCAATCATTTTCCAACATTATAATTTAACACTTAAACATGAGTTATCAAAAACTTCTTATTGAAAAAATCAAACATATTATCAACAATGCATCAAACATCAAAATGAATCATCAACTTATAATTCATTCAAATTGCACATACCTAGCCTAAATATAATAGAATCAAAGATAATGTTTTAAAGAGGTTTTGAGAATATACCCACTAATTGATCATTGGTTCTAATAAATTGCAAACATATGTTTTTTTGCACATGATGTAAAATTCCCATCCTTAAATCCTATAATTAATAAGATAAGTAAAATGATTAATGAAATTAAGAATTTAGTTAATAAATTAAAGAAATTAAGAGGTTAGAAATGAGTTACAAATGGTTGATTGAAGGTAAACAGGAAAAGGGAAAAATGGTGGAATAAAGCAAACTACGCGCAGTGGCTAAATACTACACGTTGTAGCCACCACAACGTGTAGTATACTGTGCGTGGTGGGCACTACAACGTGTAGTATCCATCCACCACGTGTAATATGCTAAATGTGACAAAAATGGGATTCTTTAGAAATTGAAACAATGAGTTGTCCATGGTTTCGTTTATAAAAAGAGAGAGCAAGCAGGAGAGGTTTGGAGGCAGAAAAATGTAGGAAAAATGAGAGAGGGTGGAGGATTTGAGAATTGAGAGGGAGAGAATAGAGATTACATTAAGAGAAAGGAGGGATATTTTAAGGGAAATGAGCTAGGAATCAAGCCAAAGACACATAATCGATCGTAGAATTGAGCAGCGAATCGAATACTATAATCGATATTGGAAAACCACGATGTAAACAGTAAGAAAACAATATTGGATTTTTTGGTATAAATATATTTTAAGATTGATATTTATAGAGGATATCGTAAATAGTTATATAGGAAGTCAATTGAGTTAATGGGACAAGATCAGAGGCTAGGGGAGCATTGGAAAATATGGAATTACAGGTGAGTAATCTAAACTCACTTAAATAAGGTTATATGTGTGATCACCTAAAAAAAGATAATTAAAGAATATATTATGTTGATTGAGTGATTAGATAGAAAAATGAATTATATATAAATTGTTAGAATTGCTAGTGTGTAAGAAACTGTTGTTGAGATGTAAAGGGGTTGCACATATACTATAAGGATAATATGCGAACTGTCTGGTGTGATGGTTAACTTATTTGGTTGAAATGATGCATTCATGCTAAACAAGAAAAGATAAATTTATTAGCATAAAGAAAATGACAGCATATGCATTTGGATGATTAAGATGTCTAATAGGATAAATGTAATTATAGGTGAAACTCGAGGAAATGACCATTTGATAATATAGCTAAGATTAAGATAAGTATGAAAATAATTATAAAGAATAAATAAAAGATAATGAATACAAAATATATGTTTAAAATAAAAATAGAGATATCGATATGATAGGAAGTTCATGATCATTTATGACTTCACATTTATAGGAACGGTATTATTGATATAGATATATGATCGTATATCAGTAAATACGATTAATGAATTTATATATGAATATTCAATTGAATGGTCGCACAAAGATATGAAACAAAAGAAAAAGAGAAAATATAGAATAAGAAAATGTATACATATATGCATTCGAATTTCGAACTAGCACATACGAAATGAAAATGCAAACAAGTATGTTACGTTATCTTACAGTTATACGATATGCTTAATGTGATATACGATTATACGTTGATATGATATGGTATTGGTGAGGTGATTGGATTGGTAATATATGATCGATCATAGGAGATGAGAGTGGAGACGGGAGATTATGCAGTACACAGTTACAGGTCGTTTTACGTTGCATGCTATAAATACAAATTTATCGGATATGATTCATATGATTAGAGGAAACATATTTTAATTATTACATGGCTTATATATGAACGTGAACATACAAATACAATTGCGACCATAGACGATATGATTTGAACAGACAGGAAAAAAGAATATGAATTAAGTTACAAAATATAGAAGTAATAAAAAAAAGAATACGATATCAAGATATAAAGAAAATAAAGATAAGTCCTATACTTAAATAAATAGATAAATTATGGATAAAACCCTAGAAATAATAAAATGGATAAATTCTTATAAATGATTACTCACTAAGCCTGCAACTCATACAACTACGATTTTTGTTTCAGGAACATGTGGTAAATGAAAGATCATAGTGACATGCCAGCTAGTGGATCAGTTGTCGCTCCTCAGCACTTCCTCTCTCTACAGATAAACAGAATTATATGTATAGTTATATGTATAGATAGTTGTTGTATGATATGTGTGTTTTTATGATTATATGAAAGATTTATACAGATGATATGAAATGATTGTTTATGAAATGAAATAAACATGTATGATTTATAACAAGTTGACAATTTATTGATTATAGGGATACAAGAGTTGCATAAAAACCATGCCTAAAAAACATAAGTTATGTATTGCAGATGAACAGGAATATGGTAGTATAATATGAGGCATTGCCCATGGGACGTATTACACTAACACGAGCTATGTTCTAGACCGAGCTACAGGTCGGGTTGTATACTAGTATATGTATACCCAACGTATGATTTTAATGTTGCGCCAATGGCGGTGAACATTACATCCCTTATATTTTTTTATAATGGTTTAAAACGATGAACTTGATAAACATTCCTACAGGCTTGAGAGGCTAATTCGGTTGACTTGGAACGACATGAAATCAAGGTTTTGGTTTAAAATGGGTTAAGGACTGAAGTTAGTCGACCAACACATGCTTTAGTCGACTAAGAGTGTTACAAGTGGATTAGGAATGGAAAATGAACAGTTGAATGTTTAAGTTGTAACATTCTGAAATTTAAGTTAAGGTAATATCAAATAAAATACGATATTTCGTATTGAAAATGATGAGTTTGGAAATTCAAAAGTGCAAGAGTTCACTTTACAATTAATAAAATTATATGTTTAGGTTCTGATCCTGATGAACACAAATGAACACATTTGAACATGAAACATAATCAGCCATGAACATCTACGAACACAATTGAAAATGAACCAAAGAAGAAATGCTGATGGAATAGTGCTAAAACCGGCTGTGCAAACGGCCTGGAGGCCGTTCCCACAGGCCGTTTCCATTGAATCTGGTGGCCAGAATGAGGAAAACGGCCACATAATGCTCAGTGGTTGTTCCCCAAGGCCATTCGCACCTGAATATATATAAAAACAGCCAGATTTCTTCTCTCTCTTCACACAAACAAAACCATTTCTCTCTAAACGTAAAAAACCCCTTTCCAAGCCCAAAATTACACCATTTTGCTACCAAAGTGATCAATCCAAGTGGAATTTAACTTAATTCCTTGCTAAAAACATTCCCCAACTCATTTCAGTAAGTTTTGTGATTGTTTTGCTTGTTTTCTTAAGATTTAGGAAGTTAAGTGAGTTAAGGTTTTTGAATGAAGTGTGATCTGAGGTTAGCTAGGTATGGAATTGATGAATAGAAGTTGAAATCAATATCAATACAAATAATTAAGGTTGTTTGTATGTTAACTTTGTATAGGCAGAATTGTACGACTGTGCGATTGAGTTTTTGTCGGTGTTGTTTGTGAGCGTAATTGTGTTTGACTAAGGTAAGTGGTCTTACACTTACTAAATGAAATGAAATGGTGAATTAATCTAAGGTTGAGTTGTAATTGTGTAAAAGGAACTTTAATATGGATTTTTAGCTATTATGCCTTTGGTTGATGATTAGTTGATTATGGATTGGCTTATAATGAATTGTTGAGTTGTTAGAGTTAGATGAACCTTAATGGAATTTGATTTGTTGATGTTCTTGCTTAAAAAAATGGAACATTATGTATGAATGCTTTGGATGATTGTATGAATGGAATGGTTGGATTGAATCTTGTGTGATTAGATTGTTATGAACATGGTTGTAAATAGATTAAACATGTTAAGTATGCTTACAAAGGATGATGTTAATGTTGATAATATGTGGGTTTTATGCTAAATATTGTTAAAGCATATGTCATATGTGGAGCATACTTGATATGGAAATGATATTGATTGATGAGTACATTGACATTCATAGTGTTGCATTATTGTGTGACACGAGATGAGAAATGAGAAAAAAAAAGGAAAGGCCTGAGATGATTCTGGGCGAGAGCTCGATGTAGGTCAAGGACTGATGCTGTCCAAGGGACGTGAGAAAATGAAAAAGAAAGTGAAAAAGAAAAGAAAAGAAAAGAAAAGAAAGAAAATTGAAATGAGAAAAGAAGACCCCGGGGCAGTGGCATATGGTATGTGTTGCATTCGCATCATTTGCATAAGCATTTGTAATTCAATAGTTAAATGTTGCTTATTGATTTCTAGTGTTATGAGTGAATGATAACATGATTACGTTTTAACTTTGGTTGATTGAATGGATGAGGTTTGCTTTGGTGATAAATAATGCTTATTGTAAATTTGCTAAATGGAATGGTGATTGTTAGACTATGAAATGGATCTTTGGAATATGGTTGCCTTATGCTTGGATTGCGTAGTATGAAAAGAGGTTCAAATGCTTAACTTTTGATGATGTGGTTTACTAATGTATACTAATGTGTGATTAATTGTAAATAAGATATATTCTTTATGTATGTGAATTTAAAAGCTAAAGACATAAGTGAATGGATGTTTGATGAGTTCAAGAGGTAAAATGCATAGAGATGTATGATATGTATTTTATCATGTGTACGTTATTAAGTGGTTAAAGACTTAGAAGATAAGTTGTATGAAATGGGAAGATGGTTTAAGGTTTGTATGCAAATGCTATGTTAATGAAATGTCAAAATATGCTGAAATGTGGTTCCAGCAGGTTTGAATGGGCTTGGGAACGGCCTCTTTAGAACTGTTTCCAAAATTGTTCTGCCTATACTGTCAACCTGGACAGTGGAAACGGCCAACCAGAATGGTTTGCCTGGTCGTTTCCACTGGTCGTTTTCCTTGCTGGGTTGGTTAAAATTGTATAGTTGTGAAATGTTATTAAGTATTGAGATACAATACAGACATCCGAAAATAATATGTGCCGAGGAAGACACGATTTGTGTTTTTTGGAAAATCAGAAACTGAATGCATCCAGTATTGTTTTAGTACGTCCTCGTACTTGATTAGTTCATCCTCGAACTAGTTCCTGATTCTTCCTGCGCTTCATTTATATGAGATTGTATGACTTAACTCTGAAAATATATAAGTGTTAATAACTTACTGAGTATTGAAAAATACTCACCATATTGTCTGTATTGTTAAATGTTGCGCAGGGCGTAGATAGCTGCTGCTGGACAGGATTTTGCTGTGATCTGATTTCCAGAGCAATATTATCTGAGGTCGAGCTCTACATTTTGAGTGTTTTGGATATGTCGTACTTGTATATTTTTGTATATACGTATATGTATATAACATTTTGAAAAGATGTGTATGTTGGATCTTTTGTACATATTTTTGGTATATATATATATACTTTATCGTTTGAATGTTTTCAAACATTTGAGTTCTGCTTCCACTGTGATTTTGAGATATTCGTTTTATAAACATATTTTTGATTTTCCGCTACATTTATAATATGAGAATTTGAAAATGGGCCGAGATTTGTTAAATGATATTTACTTTCTCTCTCCTCAATTTCAGTAAATACGAGTAGTTTACAACTTATAGTATAATATTTGGAAAATATGTTCGTAAAAATGAGTTCCACATAAGTAACGGATAGTTGCCAGGTAAGCAGATCTTATTCGACCAATAATGGTTTAGTCGACTAATATGGGGACAATTTCCAAGATTCATTAATGAAGTTAGGCATAGGGCGGCTTGATGATTACGGAGTTCAAATTTGAACGTTGCTCAATTCCAAGAAAATCTTTAGTCAACCAATTTATTGTATAGTCGACTAAGTTGAATGTGATTTCGATGTTGATGCTTCTGGAATCATTTTACTCGAGCAAGAAAAAATCAGTCGACTAATATGTGGATTAGTCGAGTAACTAGAAGGCGAATTCAAGGCAAAAGCTTCTGGAATTATTTTACTCTAGCAGAATTATTTCAGTCTACCAGACATATTATTTTTAGTCGAGTAGAACTTGGTTTAGTCGACTAAAAGAGCATCTGCAGTCATTTATCACATCCGTAAATGAGACATTTGGGACATAAATAGAAGAGCATATATATACCGAACTGAAAAGAAAGAGGATACAGGAGTTATCTGAAAAAAAGCTTCAAAACATTTAAAAAAAAGAAAAAGCTCTCTTTAATATATTTTACTTGTGCAAAGCTAGAAAAAGAAAATTTCATTGTTCATCTTGTACTATTTGCACAACTAGCATAGGATCTCTTGAGTATCTAGTATAGACTGTTCTATTAAGGCGTGACTTGAGCCGGCATTCAAGTTGAGATTGTAAGGTAACTTGAGCCGAAAATCAAGCTTGTAAGAAGTTCTCACTAAGCTTCAAAGTGAGGTAATAGCAAGGTGATTGTCAAAATCCTAACTGAGAAACTTAGGTAGTGGAGTAGGTTTTCAGACCGAACCACTCTATATCGATTGTTCCTCTCTTGTTGAGTGATCTTATTGCGAAAGTTTTGTGTTGTTTCCTAGCACTAGAGCTCTATTCAAACCCCATTTCTAGAGCTAGCTTTTATCTAACATTTAATAATAGAATTATTATAGGAAAAAAAATTAATTATTCCACTTTATAAGTAATATAAAGTTTAATTATATGATTAAATACATAATAATTATAGGGTGTTTTAATTTCAGTGGTGAAGTTTAGAAAAAATAAAGGTAATAGAGGTAGTGAAGCATGGTGGTGGCTACGTGGATTGGAGATGATAGGTTACTAGGGTAAAAACAAAAACGGGAATGTGTTGTTTTTTTAAAAAAAATTTGACATGCTCAACTCAGTTTTATTTAATTAGATCAAAATAAATTTTATGTGTTGTAAAATATTTTAAGTTCTAATTTTGCCAAATAAATTTTATTTAATATAAAAATTTAGTATTTAAATTTTAATTAAGTCAAATCTAGCTCTTGATAAATTCAATTGATCTCAAATTACCTTAGTTTTTACAATAACAAACATTTTTTTTAAAAAAAAAGCGCAAGTCTTAAGGTCAAACAACTATGAATTATGCCATGTTAATTTTCTACAACTTTTACTACATCGATTAATGTATCCTCGCATGACAGTAAGAATTTATAGGGCGTCACCAAAAGAAGTGAAGAAATAAACCTATATTTGGAACGCTTAAAAGTATAGGATCCACTATCGCTAGAGAAGGAAGACAAGTAGAAATTCTTGAGCTTGTCAGATGCAATTAAAAACTCAGGGACTTGTCAAAAGCATATTAAATCAAGTAAAAATCATCTGACCAAGAACTTGTTTAAATCAAGTAGAAATCGTTGGCTTTGGACTTGTCAAAATAAAGGAAGGCAAGTGAAAATCCTTTGAGCAGGGACTTATTTAAATCAAGTAGAAATCATTGGCTTTTGACTTGTCAAAATGAAGGAAGGCAAGTGGAAATCCTTGAAGGAGGGGACTTATTTAAATCAAGTAGAAATCTCTAGCTTTAGATTTGTTAAAATGAAGGAAGGCAAGTTGAAATCTTCTTATCAGAGACTTGTTGAGTAGAAATAACTTTGGACTTGTCATATTGAAGGAAGGCAAGTAGAAATCCAAGA
This sequence comes from Breynia disticha f. nivosa, assembly GCA_948193385.1. Classification (NCBI taxonomy): domain Eukaryota; kingdom Viridiplantae; phylum Streptophyta; class Magnoliopsida; order Malpighiales; family Phyllanthaceae; genus Breynia; species Breynia disticha. Next base: position 1,250 of record CANYCX010239253.1, on the reverse strand, counting down.
GCTTGACAAAGAGCAAGTAGAAACTCTTAAACTTGTCAGTAAAGCATAAGAGACAAGTATAAATTGAAGAGCTTGCGAAAGGGCAAGTAGAAACTCTTGGAGGTATTGAATCAAAGAGATACGAAAGACAAATAGAAATCTAGGGAGCTTGCCAACATATGTTGATGCAAGTAGAAACTCTTTGATGAAGGACAAAAAGAACAAGTGAAAATCTGAGGAGCTTGGCAATACATGTTGAAGCAAGTAAAAACTCTTTGGACTTATCAAATTAATGAAGGGCGAAAAGAACAAGTAGAAATTCGAGGAGCTTGCCAACATATGTTGATGCAAGAAGAAACTCTCTGGACTTGTCGAATTAATGAAGTGGGAAAAGAACAACTAGAAATCTGGGGAGCTTGCCAACATATGCTAATACAAGTAGAAATTCTCTAAACTTGTCGAATTAGTGAAGGACGAAGAGAACAAGTAGAAATCTTGGGAGCTTACCAAAATATGTTGATGCAAATAAAAACTCTCTGGACTTGTCGAATTAGTGAAAGACAAAGAGAACAAGTAGAAATCCATAAACTTGCCAATACGTATTAATGAAAGTAAAAACTCATGGAATGTATTGAATTTTATAAGTTTGATATTGTGTAAAATGGGAAGATTATATTGATTTATACTATTTAGTATTAAATGTTTAAAAATTGTAAAACGAATTTGGGCATCAAAATAACTATTAGACCATGTACACTATCGTCAATTAATCTTTAGACGGAGATCCAAATTTGGGCATTGATTCATACATTAGACACAAAAATTGATCTAAAAATTGATTTGGGTCAAAATATAACTTTGGCCATGATGTTATGGTTGAAAATGAATTTTATGTCTAAAAATATTTGTAGTAACAATGTGGCTTAATTGCAAATGTTGTTGATATATTTAATTATTTTATTAGATTATATTATACCTATTAGCATGCAATAATTTCTATCTTTTGGGACTCAATTATGATGTTGTTGTTATCTATTAATTGTTGAGAAGAAAAATCACTTTCATTGTATTAGTGCGATTGGAAAAGATGATTAAGGTCATTCTAAAGAAACTATTGTTAGTGTAAGCCTTAGCCCAATGCATTGTTTGTAACTTTTATTATTGAGTAATAAAATTATGAGGCATTATTTTATCATATCATGTATTGACCTGTGGTATGTGTTTGATAAAATATCCAAGAATGTTAATTAAGCACTTGAGGTATCAAGGTT
>CANYCX010238787.1:0-11803 GCA_948193385.1 Breynia disticha f. nivosa | reverse complement strand
GAAAGATGTTAGTTAGGGTTTGTAGGTTTCAAAGAATGGTAGACAAAGAGAGAGACGTGATTTTGGTGGTGTGGAGAAAGAGGAAACAACATGTGTATATATATAGAAATCAGTTTTGGACGGTTTTGCCCTTTTAGGTTCCGGTCCACTAAACGCTTCGTAAATCTACTTTCCACTCAACTCAACGAACCCCGATTAATATTTCTTCTATCTTTTTAATTACTTCCAGCTAATTCTCACATTTTCCGCCAAATAATTATTTTAAATAATTCGCAAAAAATTTATTTATATTTTCCTACGTATTTTAATTTAAATATAAATTACACGAAAAATTAAGGGCGTTACATATTGTGTTGGCATGGGCATGTGTTTGTTCATGCATTGAGAAAAGGGAGCACATGGCTCACATTCGAGAAAAATGGGGGATTAGCCCAATGACTTGATTCGGGGCCAGTCCCGATGATTTGATGCCGAGCGAGAGCTCGATGTCGGGCGAGTCCCGATGAGTGCTATGGGGGATTCATTATTCATACATATTATTGAATGCATTCGAGTTGGTTATGAAATAAGTATGATTTGTGATTTGATGATTTGGACTCTTATATGAGTTATGGATGAATTATATTAATGTGTATGGATATGTATGAATTGTGATTTGACGGTTTGGACTCTATATGAGTATGAATGATTTATATTGATGGAATTAATCTTGCATGGCTATACATGAAATTGGGTGAGTTGTATGCTCTGTTGGACTGGTATTATCTGTAATGGGTTAATGATATGAGAATGTGTGTATAGTGATTGAATGTGGAAATTTTATGGTTTGATTGTTGTGGTACATCGAGGTTTTGTTTATGAAATGAGTTATGTGAATTGTATGTGAATGTGATTCGGTTAAAAAAGAGCATGATTGTGCGATTATGTAAGTAAGGTATGTTGGTGGTTTGTTTTGAGAAAATTGCGCATGAATGATTGAAAACGAAAATGATGAGGAAATGATGAATGCATGTTGTTATGGTTGATTATGTTGTGTTTAGTCTTGAATAATGACTAAGAACTTAGTGGCTTAATGTTGTGTTAAATAGTATGGTAAAATTTGGAATATGGAGGATATAGAAGAACATGAGTGTTTGACTTTATAAGTATGAACCATAGAAGGTTGAACAATGAATAAGTTGATGTAATTTGGTTAATTCGATTGTGATAATGGTTATAAATCCTATATTAATGGAAAGTTGATATGCTTGAGTGCTTAAAATGATGATTTGATGTGCTAACTGTTGGTGAAGGCATGAATGAATGATATACAACTCAGAAATTGGCAGATTAGGCCTGTAGTGTGATTACCGTACATTATATTACCAATAATGTACGTTAATATATGTAAACATATGTTAATTCCCTTGAAACATACGTTATTTCCCTTGAAGCATACGTTATTCTTCCCCTGGGATGAATAATGTACATTAATGTGACTTAAACATACGTTAATTGCTCGCAGAACCCCTAAATTGGTCGAATAACATTTTAATGAGTATCCAAAGTAACCTAGTGATTAAATATGGGTTTCTTAATGGTTAAACACTTAGAAGGGAATGTATAAACACTCGTGTGATGGTTGTGATATGGCTTTAGGGCGCTATTAAGGAGAATAAGGCCGGGATGGACGAGGTCTCCCCTGCACCCCAGCATGTCGAGACGCTAAAGAATAGCCTTACTGAGTATATAAAATATACTCACCTATCATTGCGGGATTCTGTGCTGATCGACAGTTATCAGAGACGGGATACTGAAGGTCGGGCTCCTGGTTGTTTAGACTTGTGATTTCTTGTGCACTTATATTTGCATTAGCATGAATGGACTTTATATACATAATGTTCTAGATGTATTTTCGCGACTTCCGCATTTCATATTAGATTGATGTATAACTCGTATTTCATGTTGAACAAATTATTGTTTCGTTTTATCTCTCTTACCAACTTATGTTTTAAAAAGAAAAAAAAATGTTTGCGAAAATCGGTTTTATTCGAAAAAAAACTTTGTAAAATTTGACGTTACCGATCCGACCCATATTCACCCATGAGCATATAAACACGGATGAAGATCGCAGAAGAAAGTAAAGAAGAAAATGGAGAAGCAGCAGTCCCAAATCGATAGACAGCAAATATGCAAAAGGTGCAAACACACCTACTCCTCCTCTTCCAATTCCTCCTCTGCTTGCCGCTTCCATCCCTCTTTCTTTGTGTGCCGTCGTCACGATGACCAAAAACGGTACCTTCAATTCTCTCCTTTACGCCTTATCTTTCAACTTATGTCACAAAGTTTTCACTTCTCAATTTCTTCTTGTTTATGCCTTAATTCAAAATCATATACATCTTACAATTTGTGATAATTTTTAAGATCGAGTTCTGGGTTATGAACCATCTGATGAAAAGTTTCCTACTCCGGATTAGTGTTCTTTGGTTTTTTATTTCTATTAATTTTTTTACCTTTAATGTGGGAACAAAACAAATCTGTTCCTCTTATTTTATTGTGTAAGGTACTATGAATTGGGAGCTGATGATCCACCATATGCTGCGAAATTTTATGACTGTTGTGGCGCCGAGGATCCGGAGGCACCTGGTTGTTCCACTGATTCCCATATTTCATATGATGATTGATGTAATTCTGTAAACTCTGACTGGATTTCAGTAAAATGAAGTATTGCTTGTTGGAAAAATTTTAGTGATGGTTTGCGAATATAGAGATTTGTCAACTTTCTCGCAAAATTAAATAAATTCGGTCAATGAAAAGTATTAAATTTGAATCAAATCTTAAGCAGAAGGTCCATGCCTCTCGGCTTCATTCTGTTGCTTTGCCAGCATTTTCATTTGCATTTTGCAGGCCTTGAAGCGTTAAAAACTAGATATCAACAAGAAGATCCACCTCTAACTCGTCAAAAACAGCTACAAGAACATCACAAGACAATCAACCAACAAACACACTACACAATATGCTACTCTGGGTTATAACTGATAATAAAAACATGTCTTCGCTGCATATTCTCCATGGACTTCTTACTTGTGTGAAACGCGGCATTTTCCCAGTTAGCTGATGCTGCCTGTCTTGTCTAGATCAAAACATGACGAGGCTACTTGATGTTAGCTTGTAAGTTTTTGATTCTCTTTACCGCATTGTGGATCAGATAGGCCAACGTCAACAACTAGCTATGGTAGAACTCGGAAGATCTGAACATCCAACACAACAGAGTTGTTTATGGAGCTGTCAGGTTCAAAGACCAGCACATCAAATTCCTGCAAGTTATTATCCATAACGAAGTTTCTAAAACCTGAAGAAAGCCCTCCGCTATTGCGAGATTTCTGATAAAGAAATCTTGTGCGCCATGTATTCTCATTGATACGTAAAATCACATCTTCTTCCAGTAAAGCTTTGAGATGCCTTGTCATCCATCCTGAAGGAATCACCTGATGGAAAAATGCATAGAAATAACATCTAATGTTGAATCTCGAAAGTCTATATTGCCAATAAGATACCAGAAATTAGTTATGAACTAAAGTAAACGGTAATAAAAGGAGGAGGAAATAACAAACTCATAATTTATATCTATGTAGTGAAAGGAATATGCATACCATATAAAACTTCCTCAGCACATTTGTAGGTTTCATAACTTGAATGAAACCGGAGTCGGATGATGCTGCAATTGCAGATTGCAATGCATTTTGTTTCTGTTCTTCTGTTACAAGCCTCCTACTCGATATGTATGGCACATCATACACTGGACTTGAGCTTAGGCATATTTGCACAAGATCTAAATCATTAGAAAATTTGGAAAAGTTAACATCAAGAACAATAAATCGATCTAAATTTATTCTAGAAGATCGATAAATGAAATCAAATAAAGATAAATGTCAGCAAGTAAAAAGATTCATAAAGAACAATGCAGCCTATTTGACAATCAGCACATTGCACAAATAAAAGACTCGTGGTTCCCCCAAGTGTTTAACCAGTTATAACAATGAAGTAACTTTCACAAAATGATGAAATTTACCAGGTTTAGTTTCTATGTCCTCGTCAAAGCAAGAATGCTGACCGTTTTCTTGATCGTTCCACTGATTGTTTTCTTGAACATGCCACTCCCAAGACGGTTCACTCAGCTTAGTTGGTTTCCGAGGCTTTTTTCTACTAGCATTAGATTTGATAGGGTGGTCTGATGGCGGTGTATCAACGACATTATTATCAGCAGACTTCTCCAGCGAAGGACTTGGATTAACATCTTGCTGTGACCCTTCGCCAGAGTTTTCCCCAATTTTCCTTTTCTCATGGCAACCACTGCTACTCTCTATATGTGCAACCTTCCTAACAAAATAAGCAGATGCCCTCTCACACGAGCTCTCCCCATCAAAAACAAGAACATCAAAACGCGAATCCCCATTGTACTTAAAGACCAACAAATCTTTCTGCTTGAGAGAATGATCTTTCACAAAATCATTCCAGCCATGTTTGAAAAACATAACATCATCATTTGTCCTCAGTTTAACTTCCCATAAAACACCACTGGGACCCTTTAGGGTAACAATTTCAGGCAATTTATTTTTCAAATTCTTCGAAAAATGTTCTGGAATTGCCTGCAAATTTCATTACCAGTAAAGAGCAATCAGCAAAATCATTCCTTTCCGCAATAATTCAATCAAGCAGAGACCTTTCATTTGCATACACATCTTGTATTCAAAGCTTCCTTCAAACCAATCAAAACTACCAAGTGATTTTATCTAAATCTCTTCTCTTTCCAACTAAAGTTCCCAACTTCAAAATTGAAAGATAAAAAGAGAGTACTTACAAGTTGTTGATCAAAACCAGAATCGAGAGTCTGAGAGAAATGAATAAACTGAAAATGGTTCCAGTACATCTCCTCTTCCCAGCTCCTGGAATCAAAACATTTCTCATCTCCCATCTTGCTGCAACAACAAAACAAAAGAAGTACCCTACCAAATAAAGCCAACAATTTTGACTTAAAAAGTTAAATGAGCAGATTTGTAAAGTCCTTTACTTTTTACGGCTGGTATTGCTCCCGTGCCATAAAACCACTGTAACACTGCTCTTAATTTCTCTCTCCGATCATCTAGCTAATGATAAATTAACTAATTCAGTACAAAAGGATTAATTTCCTTTTCTTCATTTTTCAGAGAGTGTGTGTTGTGTCGTGACCAAAAAAAACAAGAGTGGAGTGTGTGTCAGTAGATAGAAGGTAGAGCTTTTGGAATGGTCGAAAGGCCTACACGTTCGAGCTCAAACTATGTTTTGTATGAGATGGTTTTGCATTGATAGTTTCTGTATTTTTTTTGGTATTTTAATTTTTTATAAATTAATTTAATTATTGTGTCTCTATTTTGTATACTCCTTCCGTTACTAAATAAGTGTTTATTTAGACTCAAAACTTTATTCCAAAATAAGTATACTTTTAGAAATTTAACAAATTTTTCTTCAAATTACCCTTCATTAAATTTTGTTTTCATTATCTAAAAACTAAAGAAATTTCATTTTCCCAAACTATGACCAATAAAGCTCGTTAGTATTAAATGTTTTCTAATACTACAAAAACAAATGCATTGAAACATTAAATTTTAAATTAGGATAAAATAATCTTTTTTTTATTTATTAAAGTCATTTCTTAATCTGTGTCCTTATTGTTAAATAAATTTTTATTTAAGAACAGGGGAGTACTATATTATCAAATAATTTTTTAATTTTTTTAACGGATAATTTTAAAAATAATAATTTTTTTAAACAGCAAGAATAGTTTTCAACAACCCTTAACAAATTCTAAATTCCTCTGTTACGTCTTCGCTTAGATTTTTGCTCAGATGATATCTCTTCAGTTCCTCTGACTACTTGAACATTTCCAGTTCTTTCTTTTAATTGACCATCTCATCGACGGTGACCGGAATGTTGTAATCCTTCAAAATGGTTAAAATTATGCACGCATTTCCTGCTGACAGTGGGTTTATAACATGGATGTTTGCCTTGCCTTCCCTGGTTCTCCAGATCAAATGACAGCCATCTGTACACAAAAGTTACATGAAAAGAATGAAATAGAAGCCTGTTGCCCTACGAAATCTATATATTTTCGTTAGAACCACATCAAGGTTGATAAGAATCCAACTAACAACCTAACTTTACAGTTTCTACCTACGGATGCCTTCATTTCTCACTACAAGCTGCTGTGCCAAAGAAAACAACAAAACAAAGAACTACACAGAATACATTGCTTCTAATTAAAGGCATTTTCTTCCTCCAATCATGATTAAAGAACACTGCTGAACTGTGGAGATCGTGAAAGGGGGCGAAATGGTTTCTAATGACATCCCCCAAAACAAAATGTTACAAGTTCCTGGCATCTTCTATCCACCTCCCGAGATAAAAATAAAAGGCGAATATGGGTCAGCATTCAGTTCAAGCACTGACATATGTTTACTGGATCTCCAAAAAGCACAACAAAAATACCCAACCTGCATAAATTAGGAAGCAGAAATCAACACAAATACATAAATAGATATGAAACGAGAAAAACATTGATTTTAATAGCTGAACTTAGTGAAAAAAGTACAAGTCATTATAGATTTTCAATGACAACTAGGAAGAAAAAAGGAATAAGGCATCTCTGATTCATTTATCATGATTAATACTTATAAAAGCTCTCTAAAATCCATGTCATAAATAATTATTAATATAAGCTTTCTATCCTGCAGAAAACAAAAATTCAATAGTGTTGAGAATGAAAAACATGCAGAAAGGCCATGATTTTTGCAAATGAAAGTCCACTTACTACGCTCAAATCATATGTTCAGTAACGGATCGAATCTCCTTCGTGCTTCATTAAGGATGATCATTATTGGAAACGACAAGAAGCTTTATGTCATTGGATGCTGATTTTCCGTATTGATGTTCATGTACTTGTTGACCAACACGAGATATATGCACACGCATTTCACACTTGTTAACCAGCTCAAACATGCACACATCACCCATCTTGACATCATTATCACGAACAAAGGCCATCCAACCTCCACAAAAAGTATGCACATTTCGCCCTTTTGAATCTGTGACAGAGTTCACCGTCCAGGGTTCACCCTTTGAATTCCGAAGGACTATCTCTGTTTTGCAGTTAGGTAAATATGCAGCTGAAAACTGATGAGGTATTTTCTGCACACAATTCACAGCATGGAAAATGATATTTGGAACAAAAACACAAGTATAAAGCTTCAACTTCACTGTATCACTAACCAGAGTATAAGATCCACTAGTATTGAACTGCCTCATTATGCGAACAAAACTAGGGAAGGTGGAGGTTAAGGACTTTGCTGCATCCTTTTCCTCTCTTGTGAACATCATTCTCAAGTCAGCTTTCGCTTGTGAGTCTATTTCGTCAACATCATTTCTTCCGCTCTGGAAATGTTTCCCTATTGTAAATTATAAATAGGTAAGATAATTTAAGACTTCAGAGGATTTTCTGAGGCATTAAGGGTCATAAAAAGTCAAAGCAGACACAGACACAGAGTGCCCACAGGCAAAAAAAAAATGCCAATGTGAAAAGGAATTTCCACCGTTCAAGAAGAATGCATAATGCTCAAGAGATGTGTAATTAACTAAAACAATACACAATAAAACGTCAAATCCAGCGATCAACTTCTTTACTGTAACCCAACAGACAGGATGCAAGAATCTTTACCTTGCTTAACACTTGATAATGGAGCAGTATAACTCTTGATAGACATTTTTCTGTCAAATGAGTCTACCTTTTTGATGAGTTTTGCCTGCTTTACAGAGCTTTTCCTTGATTTCTTAGGAATGTTTTCGATTACACGTAAAGCAGCCGCAGCCCCTGCATTCACCCCATTGCTACCAACTTTTCCGTTTTGGTTATCTCCGCCTTCCTTTCCAACTCGAAGAATAAATACACGCAATTCAAGTTCTCGGACAAGTTCAAATATACAAACATCACCCATCTTGATGTCATTATGACGAACAAAGGCCACCCATCCTCCACAAAAAGTATGACTAGTATGTACACGAGTTGTTGGCACAGAATTCACTGTCCAAGAATCTCCTTTAATGGTGCGGAGGACAATCTCGGTTTTGCAATTCGGAAGGTGTGTTGTAGAAAATTTATATGGTACATTCTGCATCACACCAGTGTAAACAAAGACATTATAAACAGAGGCGCCATTAAAGATTTTCAGAAGGTACCCCACTATTCATTAATCTCAAATAATAAGGGATACTAGAAACTCCAATCGCACTGTCTGCATTTGCTATATGAAAATCACTCAGAAACTCCAGAACAAATATCAAAGAACTCAACTTACCAGAGTATATGAACCACTGACATTGAATCTTTTCATGATCCTAACGAAGTGAGGAAAGCCAGAAACAAAAGACTGCGCAACTTTCTTCTCACGTTCTGAAAAAATGGACATTTGGCCCTTTTCATCTTTACCAATTCCTTCCCGAAACAATGACTCTGTTTCAAAATCTAGTAAGCAATACAGTTCACATGATCAAAACAGGCAGCAACCGTAACATGCGTCAAATTTAATCGATTAATCTCAAAATAAGGATAAACTAACATTGCATTCTATCTTCAGCAAAACAAATGAAGAAATCCAAAATCAATCTTGTAACTACAATTACCAACAAAAGGACCATAAATTTACCTTGCTTTTGATTCCTCGTTTTCTTAAACCTGGGGGAACTATTCACTGGCAACCCATCCTCATTGTGCACCTTCTGCATGAAATCATCATTAAACTCACACACATAATCCTCTCTTCCTTTTTTCCTCTCACACTCAAAAAATTCGCGCAACTCCTCCTCCTCTCTCCCCCTCTTCAGACCACCAATGTACTTCCAACGATCCTGCGAACAACTAACACGAAAAGCAGAATCTTTCTCGCAAGCATTCAATCCAAAAACCTGCACATTAAACTCCAAATCACTGTCATACCTAAAAACCAACAATTCACCGGTCTCAATCTCATGGTCTCTCACAAACGTTGACCAACCCTCGTCAAAGTACACGTCACCATCACTTCTCCGTACTAATTCAACAACCCATGTATTCCCACTGGGTCCAACCAAAGAGACCGGTCCGGAATTCACTCCTTCAATGTGTTTTTCAAAGTCCACAGGAACTCTCTGAAAAGAAAAGAGAAATTTGGAATAATGAAACCCTAGGGGTAAAACAGTAAAAGGAGAGGTAAAATGGGAATACCAGACGCATGGAGGAGAAGCTGTTGGAGAAAATGACGAAGAAGGAAGGGCGTGGTGGGGGTATTATTGCGAGTGGGTTATTGTTTGGTGTCATTGGAATTGGATAGGAGTTTTGTTGTGGAGTTTGGGGATTTATAGGTTTTCTGCGTTGAGTGTTCGGAGCATACATGCCATTTTTTTCTACTTGAAATTCAGATTGTAAAACTAACTTATGAGACTGACACTTGAATCTCTCTCTCTCTCCTCTCTCTCTCTCTCTCTCCTTTCTCTCTCTCTTTCTCTCTCTCATTCGTGGTCTCTCTCTTTCTCCTTTCTCACTCTCTTTCTCTCTCCTTCTCTGTCTCTCTCTCATTCGTGGCGCGTCAAAGTGACTCTCTCGCGGGTAATTTAAGTTTAACAGTTGGGTTATTAACCGCCGTTTATTTGTGAATCAAAACGACATGTCGGATTTTCCTATGTTGCATGCAATAAAAACCGGTCGTTTGTAAGGAAAAATGTGCGGGGTGTGCGTTGGGACCCGAGGGCGAAGGTTGCGCTAGTTATTTGTTTTTTTAGAAAATTGTATTAGTTTTTAAATTTTTATAAATTAAATTAAGTAAAAATTTTTGTTAATTTACACGTAATACAATTGTTGTGATCCGTTTAGGCCTTGTTTGATATGGATAAAAATTGTGATTTAAATTAATTTATAAAAAATTTGGAGATCGACATTTATTTGTAAAAAAAATACAAATGTATAATAATATAAAAACCACAAAATATTTTACATTTAGGCCTTGTTTGATACGGATAAAGTTAGAGAGGAAAATGAACTATAGGAAGACACTTCCTCCAACATGGGTGGAAAGATAGCAATAGGGTAGTGATTTTCTTCCTCCATTTAGGAGAAATCATTTCCCAAGTAAATAAATTCTAGGAATTTATTTACTTTTTTTTGACAAAAGGAATTTATTTACTTGGGCACAAACATACCAAATAAACCCTTAGTTTTATTTACAAGAATATAAACGCGTAATTGATCGAACGTGTTGTCATCATAATTTAATATTTCGTTCCTCTCATTTTAAGTGTTAATTTTTTATTACACATTTTAAGAAATCACATTTAATACAACGATTTTTTAAGTTTATCCTTGCATTAAAAGCAGAGAAAAGATTGTAACTAGTTATATGAAATAAATATTTTTTGAGAACATGAACTTTTATCATTAGATTGTGAAAAATTATTTGAAGACAACTAAAATACAATTTTGATTGTAATATTTTTGTGAGATTGTAACATTTATTTTATGGTAGTTAAAATACAATTTTATGACACTTACTGTAGGACTGAGTTATAGTTGCACGTTTGAGGGTTGGTTCAAGGCAAGAAAAGAACTCGGCAGGAAAGAGCATTCCAATTAGGCGTAAAATGCCAAATAAGGGTCATCAAGGCCAAAAATTCCTTAAGTCCTTTTTCTGTAGCATACCAATTTCTATGCATAAAACAAACATTAGAGCCAAGGAGAGGGCTTGGAATAGATCGTGAGGCTGTTATTTTAGGAAAAATGACATAACTACCACTTTAAAGTATCAAAATTTCTTTGCTCTCACATCATTTAAACAATTTCTTACAATACCACTTTTTAAAACATATACAACAGAATATCACCTATATAAAATAAAAAAAAAGCTCCACCGAGCGCGTCTCCTGAGTTGAGCTACAGCATCATCAGTGCATGGCCAAAAACATCAGAACATCAGGAGCCACCAGCCCCCTTCCCCTGCGCCAAAGTTGGGAAACCCCATGATTTCTTCGAAGAAATCGTCTGACGGTCCTTCGTTTCGTTTGCTCGACATCCTCACTCTCTTCAACTATCCACTTTAACCGTAAAACCACAACATGCATGCAATTAAACTTTACAAACTCACCACCAACACTTTGTCTTTTGGTTTCTTGTTTTCTTTTTCTTTTTCTTTTTGCGAGTTTTAATTATTGCAACTGAAGAGTTGTTTGTTTGGGAAAGTGAGAGTGAAGGAGTAGGCTTTATGTGCTTAAAAAAAAGATGTAACAATTGCAGGATGTTTTTTTCATCTATTTTTATTTAAATTAATTAAATTTTGTTTAGTTTATCGAAACTTGATTATTTTCTGTCATTATTATCCGTGGATAGGCTGTAGATAAAGCGTAGATAATCTGTAAATGAGGTCTATATAGAATGACGGCTAGGGTTTCAGTGACACATTTTTGTGTGAACTGTTATATGTGTGGATAGTTTGTGGATTTGTTGTGGATATTTATTATATGTGTGAATGTTTTGTGGATATTTATTATATGTGTGGATGTTTTGTGGATATTTATAAAAAATCAATGTTCACAACATATCCACAAAAAAAATCAATGTGTGGATGTTTCGTGGATATGTTGTGGATATTTACAAAGATTTTCACACATAAATCGAATTTATAAAAAATCAAATGTCCACAATATATCCACAACACATCTACAAATTAATCAATGTGTGGGCGCTCTGTGGATATATTGTGGACATTTT
>CANYCX010238780.1:0-12452 GCA_948193385.1 Breynia disticha f. nivosa | reverse complement strand
CTCTCTCTCTCTCTCTCTCTACACCTACATACACGATTTTCTCTCCCATAACCTCTCTCCAAAGCCAAAAACCCTAGCTATCATCTTTCCTTGGGAAACCCTACCATTGGGGAGTTGTGAAATCGATCGGAGATCAAATCTCGGTAATTTTTCTTGTGTGAATCTTGTAAATCATGTTTTTGGTTCAAACCTTAAGTTTCCAACCCGAAATCTCTTTCGATTGAGCTCCAATTTGAGCAAATGATAGCCCGTTGGAAATCTTAACATGTATAATATCCATCAGTAACTATTTTTGGTGTTAATTTATGAATTAGATATTCGAAATCAGTGATAGAAAGCCAACCTTAGAAAGTGACAAGTTTGGTTTTTCCAAACCTAAGTTCTTTTCCGAGTTTCATTGCTTAGGTAAGTTTCTTTGGGCCCTATTGATGGTATTTTGATAGTCAATTTCATTGGGTGTTAGATGATGAGAGTGATTGGAATGAGGTTAGGAAAGTGTGTAGGGTTTTGAAAAGGAGATTATTGGAATTGGGATAAATAACATGTGTTGGATGGTAGAAATCGTAAAAACATACCTAAACAAATCTGTGAGAAGCATTAAAGGTGGTTGGTAAAAAGGGAAGGAATAGGTTAGGTGAAGGGTAGATGTCGAACATTAATGAGATAGGGGATAATGGAAGGAAAATGGGGTCATTTAAGCACATAAACATAAGAACATCGTTAATTTTTCGTCTTTGCATAGTTTCATACATATGAGGTTAAGGTAAACTCATGATTTGTTTAATAGACTGCCAAAATAACGGTGAGGGAGGTTACCAACCAAGTCATTAGACGTTGCTTGCAAGGTAAGCAATATAAATGCAAATTTCCCTTGCGTTATACGTTTTTCTTGTAGGAATATGCGTGTGGCTTGTGAGATTATTTGTTGATATATGATTACAAAGCATGTCGACTTAATGTTAGATTAATGATCGTGTGATTTGTATGGGATTGGTGTGAATGTTGTAGCTTGGAATGTCCTATATGATATGATGAGTGTGTTCTCATGTTGTTGGATAGGTTTAATGATATGGTGAAGTTATGACTCTTGGGAGAATAAATTGCAGTTAGTATGTATCACATACTTTACTGAGGCATAGTGGAAGTCTCAAAACACTAAATAGTGTTTGGACATGCCAGGCCAAGTAAGGGCGATATTCAGGCCAAGTAAGGGCATAAAATCTATGGTCCATAGTACATTATAACCACAGACTCCCGGCCGACAAGACCCGTTTGTAAATGTCAAAAGAATTGGCCAAGAAAGGGCGTAACTTGAAAACTAGAGTTTGAGATCATGAGTGTTTACATTAAAATGCATTAGAGGTAATGCATTTGAAATCATTATGTCGTATTTAATGTGATCATATGGATATATGCTTGAATGATGAGATTGATTGTTTGAATGAAGGAATGAATGCCATGAATGGTATACTTTGGAAATGATGAATCTACTATGTTGTGAAGTCTGTTATGAATTGTGAGTTTATGGGTAACTATGCCATGTGAATATGAATATAAACATTTCTATAATCTTATGGAATTTATGAATGGATGTGCTTGGGAAGTTATTAATTGCTTAATTAAATGGTTGTTGATATATGGCTAAATGATCATAGGTTGTTTGGATGTGCTTATATATGTTATTGCAAGAAACATATTTGTTGGTGAGTTAGATGGTATGGTGATTTGTGATAGGTAAAATGTTAGCAAATGTGCGGTATGTTTTGTTGAAAGTTTCATGCAAGAAACCAGAGATCCACACATGGTGGCAGCTAAATACGCACAGTCGCTGTGATCACACGTACTTCAGCCACAACCACGCGTCTAATTGTACCGAGACTATGCGGTGTGGCCATGACAACGCTTATTTGTCTACCACTGCGCGTAGTTTTGGGTTGATCACGCGTGGATCTCTGATTTTCTGTTTTTTCTGAAGAAGCTTACGTATGGTTTATAGTTTGAAATTGTATGAGTTTAATATTCTGATTGTAATGTGATTATCAATGGAGATTATCTGATTGATTGTGGTGTTGTGTTTTCTAGGACTTGAATATACATGATTAAATGAAAATAGGTTATGTTGTCCATTTCGGTAAGTGTTATTTATTGAGTCTCGCGACTCACTGCATTTTATGCCTGCCGTATGGACAGGGACTTGAGGGAATTCTCTTTTGGACGAGAAGGGTAGATAAATTGCTTGATTTTAACTCCGACGCCAGAGATCGAAGAATCGAGGTGGGCTGTGCACGAGGATAAACTTTGTTAATTTCATACATGTATTTGTATTTAACATGACAGAGCATACTTTCTTTTGTTGTGGTTATAATTGAAATGGGATTGGATAGATTCCTTTTCTTTCATAACCCCAAATGTTTTGTACCTTAGCTGATTTTGGAAATTTTCCTTCTCATGTTTGTGAAGTCACATTTTAAGCAATGAATGTATAATTTCCTAAATTTGTGTTCTTCACTTGTTATTTTCAAATATTTGATGTCCGAGTCTGATTATCATCTTGGAAGGTTTAATATAACATAAGGTGATAGTCGAATTTGGGTGTCACATTATGCTCATATAAAAATCAATGTTTTATGTTTTAATATAAAAGTCATGTAATTAAGAAGATCCCCAACCTTGCTGTGCAATTCCCAAAAGAGGATCTTCATGTAGACGTGCAGAATGCTACACAACAACCTGTCAACCTACACAATTATAAAGAAAACACCCACAAAGGAAAATAAATGATTATTAAAACTCAGTTAGTGTATATTAATCCATGCCACTATTCAACCTTATTGTCCATCGCAATTGTTCATTCAAGTACACGCAACTTTAGGTCATATTTCTTACTATTCTTACTATACCAGTTAGGATAGAATTATCTCAATTCAATTCATTCTACAACCTTGTAACACAACAACTTAATGGTCCTATGAATGTCAAGTCGCTATTCTGTCACACCAAACACATTAATCTCAACTCTCGCCCCTACATGAATTCATATTCTTTAATTGCTAGATTCCATCTACACTAGATCATCCACATCATTTCCATACCCAACCATCAGTCCATGTACCAATCGCACACAAACATAAATGTAACGCACATAACTACCACACTTTAACATGCATCACCGTTAATTGTTTTAAGCTATCTTCCATGTTTTCATTTTCCCGTTTATCTTGTCTAAGAAGTCATACAAGTTAATGTACCTAACCGTTACATTTTTGCCTTAATTATACTCAAAAACCTATTATTTTATGGAGAGAACAGTTTGGTGAGCGGTCTGGACAGACTGTTCACGAGACTATTTAGTCTATAGAAAAGTTACTGCCTAGAAGGTTTTGAAATGGTCTTGAAAACGGTCTGTGCAAACCATTTTCTAGGCCATTTACTACCCCAGTTTTTCTTCTAGTACTTGAATTCTATCTTGTAGGTTTGGAACAGGCTAGGGAACAGTCTACCCAAGCCATTTGCCAGCCTGTTCCCATCTGATTTCATCAGCAATTAGTTCCTTTGCAATTCTATCAACCATGTCATTTAATTAAACACTTAACTAACACATCTTAGGCTTTGAATCAAAGCCAACATATAGTCATAACATGCATTATCAAACAACATCCATGGCACTCAACTCATGCAATTCATACCAATACCTCATTTTCATACCAGATAATATCCCTCCTAGTCACTGATCCCAATCTCACCATACACCTTATTGGAAATCCAATCATACACATAAACCATGGATTTATGCTCACAATTCAAATCATATACATTTCTCACCTTATGTACACTTCACATATCAATCCTCATATTTCATAATGGCATAGGAAGGATCATCACATCTCACACCATAATATGTAAAATACACTTTAATCACATATACATTACAACCACTATAACTAATAGTAATACGATGTCAACATTCAAGGATTCACCATGGCATTCTCTTTTTCACGTTTTACATCTAACACAACTAGCAATCACCTCGTAACACTTTCAAAAAACCACACTTAAAAATTCCAAATAGTGGTAAGCCAAATTATAAAAACATCTAGATTGTTTAGAGTTAACATAAAATTTACTTAACCATTAGTATCATTTATAAAGATATGTTCTCAGACTTAACATGGTTTCAACACATACATAACCCATCTCCAACATAGACAATATAAAATAAAAAAAAAAGGATTCATTCTAATGGAATACTCAATCATATCCATTTCATTCATTTGCTAGTTACATATGAACTTAACATATTAACATATTTTGCCAGATCTCATCTGTCACTCACAGCACATAACATAATTCATCAATATTATAATTAAAATGCTAATGAATGTTCCTAATCCTACAAAATGCACACCATTTCTCAATAAGAGTCTTCATATGCTCATTTTGGGTTCTTATACCCACATTCCATTATCTCGAGTCTCTATACCTGCATACCATATAAAGCGTCCTTTTACGCCTTCTAGGTCCTTATACCTACAATACAATTTATGGCATCCCTATACGCCCATTGGGTACTCATACCTACAATATAATTTATGGCTTCTCTATATGCCTATTGGGTCCTTATACACATAATACAATTTATGACATCTCTAAACGCCCATTGGGGTATATCCTTATACCCATATATAAATTTATGGCATCCTTATATGCCCATTGGTTCCTTATACCCACAATACAATTTATGGCATCTCTTTATGTCTATTGGGTCTTTATACACACATATCATTTTGTGGCATCCCTATACGCCCATATATGCATACACCTATCCTGTCTTTTTACGGGCCCTATGCACACAATGGTTCATGAGATTATATGAGTATATGCATTTTAGTCCATATCACAATCCATAAAATATAGAAGTAAGATAACATCCTAATATTCCCACATAATTTTTATTATGGTGTCCTTATACACCCTAAAATGTTAAAGATTACATTGGCATCCTTATACACCCATTTACTCCTTTCTCATTCTAGCTGAATTCCATTATTTTATTTTGCCATTTTATTTTCCTGATTCAATTGTATATTCGCCTTTTATTGTAATATTTGAACTTAATAACAACTCAATATTTCATGTCAACACATCTTTTATTTCACAACATTTGTTATTAAATCACATTTCCAAAGTCATGCCCTTTGCACATTAATTTCAGCACACTGACACAATTCCACGTAACCCCTAATCATATCCATAACTGTAACCATTTATTATCATCCACTTAATCATTCACCTCTTTTCCTTATTGACACTAAGGTAGGGTTCCCCACTAAGTGGGTTCTTCACGTTGTATGAAAAGGAATGGATAGAGCAGTAGTGTAATGGTATTCTTAAGTTGATTTTTAGGGTGGAAGGATTTTCTTTCGGAGTGAGGGGAGGTTTAGGGTTTTGAGTGTGTGTTTAAGCTTTATTCTTCCCCTTTTTAATTTCTTTCCTTGAAGGAAATAATTTGGGAAATGCTTTGGCCAAATCACTCTCTAAACCGTTTGATCATTTGACCTGAAATGGTTTCCATATTCTCTAAAATGGTTTATGAAACGGTTTGTCCAAACCGTTTACCAGATCATTTGGTTTGGTTTCAGTTTTTTCTTTCCTCTATTTGCGAGTAAAACTCGTCTTATTCTTTTGTCATTTTCATAATTATTATTTAACTTAATCTTGAGTAAATTTGAGGGCATTACAACTTGCATTGTTAAACATGGTAATATTATAATGTGAAGTATTCCGTTCCATTTACATATACATGTTATGATTGAAGCTTTACAAAACCAGAAAGCATGAGATTTGTTAAATTCTCTTCGTGATAATATGGTTTGACAAGTCGTGAGATGTTTCTGTGTGTTTTGGATTGATTTTGTTAATGATGAAATGACTAAGTGTTAGATAAGAACATGATGGTATGTGATAGATTTTGAGATGTAGGAAGCTAACACGACAACATGGGTTCGTTACATGGGTTGTGTCAACCTTTAAGATTTATAGAAGACATTTAACACGGAGGTTATGGTCCATTACATTGTCCCATGCCTAAAAACTGAGGTTTCCAACATGTTAGCATGGTGACTGTGGTGTGTCACAGGTCCCATGCTCAATTAAGTTCTAGTGGTCTAGCACGAGCCTATGGTGTTAGCACAAGCCCAATGTTCGATTGCAGCATGAATTAAGAGGGGCATGGCCTATAGAATGGGTTTTGTTGAGAATTGAAAGATGATCCAAAAAGTAAAATGGTTTTTGACACAAGTGTGTTCCTATCCGTGCCTACCTAAAAATGTAAAAATAAATTTCAAGGATTTAGAATCATAAAGCTTAGAGAGACATAAAAGTACAAAGATAAGAATATAGTAAAGAAATGCGTAACTACATAATGTACTTAATGATTAAGCACATATACTCTACATAATTTGGAATATAGGTGTACTTATTGAGTTATTAAAACTCACCAATTGTGTTGTTGTTAATGTGTGCAGAGCATTAAGTAGGTTTGTACTCATTTTATCTGTTACAGGAAAAACTGCACGAGACTCAGTGTAAGGTTGGCTAGGCTCCTAGATGACTTTTGTAAACCACATGTATATATATATATATATATATATGTATATTGATAAATGCTCCAATGTTTATATTTAATGCATAAATGTTATGGTTTTGAAGCATAAATTGAGCATTTATCGTGAAAAAGTTTATTTATCTCTTGTTTAACGTTTCGCAGATTAAGAATCAACTTCAAACAACTTTTGGATGAAAAATATTGAATTCAAGCGAAAAAGAGACACTACAGGGATGAGAGTAAATTACACAGACAAATTGAAATTACACGGTCATTACTGTGTACTTGGATAGAATTTCGAATTTTTAGGAATTTTCACGCGAAAAGTAATGAAAAAGAAGAGCTTGAGTGATATACAACATTTAGAGACATAACAACCACGTCCACAACCATTCTCTCATTATTCCATCACCATTATATAGAGAAAAAACTCATTTTCAAAGGAAATGAAGAGCAAGGAACAGGATTGGATCGGAGCACAGCGTGGATTACAGAGCAAACATGCCAACTACAGTTAGATCTCTATGGATTTCTCTACCGTTGACGGGTTCTTCGTTATCTTCTTTGTGTTTTTCTTTCCAATTATGAACTAAAATCTTCCAAACACTTAGGTTGAGATGAACTATTGATTGTTGAACCAGATATTTGATTTCAGTTTTAGTGTTGAGATGTTTGTTGATTGATATTTAATTATGAGTTGTTTTTGCCATTGTTGATTTCTTGACGGCTGCTTGTGATTGACATATTGATTCACACAGGGCTAATCGAGAGATTGACTATATGATAGATCACTCATAATTAAAAGGAGTTGAATGCAAATGTAGAAATAGATTAACATAAATCCTCCAGATTAAGGTCAAACTTAATAGAGTAATTCATAGAACATTAATGCGGTGTTAATTAATTTAATTTAGAAAGAGATTTAAGTTTAAGTTAATTAATATTAGACATTAATTACCTCGAGAGAGGGATTAATATAATTTATGAATCACCACAGTCTAGTCACAAACATTACACTAATTTTAATCTCAATTGATGGTTAAACAACTTTAGGGATTTGAAATCTAAGTGTTACTTAGTAAATTGGTTTTAAATCTCGTCATTTTCTATTCTTGCTCATTTGATTTTTAGTTTAATTAGTAGTTAATTAATTAGTTAATTTTCGTTACATTTGGTAGACTAGATAATAATAAATAGTGAGCAGGTAGTATTCTGTCTCATTGGGATCGAAACTTGGGGCTCTTAAATCCAATGTATATATATATATATATATATATATATATATATAAACTTTCTTTGGCATGTAGGGATAGATGTTTTGTAAAATAACTGTACGCTACATGTTCTCTTCAAATGGTTTTGATGTATCTAAGTATGTATGGTATACTATGTATGTTGTGTGGTAACTAAATGGTTTCAAATCCTAATAATCAAGATCCACTTTGTAAGTTAAGTTTTGCAAAACTTTTTACTAATTTATTTGGAAAAAAATTACGAAGTGGATTTTGGGTGTTACAATAAATATTAATTGCCTATGTTTTTATATGGGAATATATTATGCAATGAATGTAATTTCTAAATTTGAAATGATAAAGGTTTTACTCATTGAGTATGTGGCTCACTAAATCATATTTTTTGGCTTAGTACAAGTCTAATACATGGAAACCTAACATATTCCACAAGTTTTGCGCAAGTATGACAACTTTATGCCTTGGAGGACTTATCTCTCTCAATTTGTACTTTGTAGATAAGAATGTTTGTGAGTTTTGTGCTAGATGACATGTATATAATGTGTGTTAATGATGTTTATGTTAAATTGGAACTGTTTGTGTATCATTTTTCAAGACTGAACAATGTAGATTAAGGTCTATTTATATTACATGCATAATAATATGGGCTACTAAAACTGTATAGTAAACCTTGTAACTCGTATGGAACCTAAGTTTACACTGCATGATCTAAGACACGATATGCGCAGTTTAGGAAACAACTGTGTATCTTCTCTAGAATGAAAAAAGCTACACACATTTAGGACATGAACTTGCTAACTATGTGGTTAATAATGTCATCTAGAATGAATTTTACATCACATAGTTAGAGACTCGAACGTGTTATAAGTTGTCTAATTCAACTGAAATGAAACTGAGATCATATGGTTGATAAAATAGTTTGCACTAGCCATGTTGCTAGCTGTGTAACATCTCTGGAATGAAATTTGAATCAAGATGATGTGCAAACTGTGTAGGAAAATTTTTAGAATTGGAAAAAATGATTTCACAATCTAGAAAAATGGTTTACACAAGTCGTATCATAAACCATGTAAGTCTAAAAATGGTTTAAAATGAAATAAATAAATAGGATTCAATGAGCAAAATTACTATAGATATGGAAAAATTACAAATGAATATGAATAAATGTTAAAGGTTAAAAAATCATTTTATTATAGCCATTTTAATAACTATAGCAATATGATAAAAATAGTTTAGTGAGAGATTACATTTTTGGAATCAAAGCATGGATATGTTTTATAAGGGCACATGCATTCATGAAACATGGAATATTGGACATGAAACATGACATTGGAATGCATTTCTTATGTGCAATGATGTGAAATTTATTTTTCATTTCAATGGATAGGATCATGTAACATTTACATAACTTTGAAGAGAGAGAAGGCACAAATGCTCCTTATAAGTCAGTAGATGTTTCATTTACACTTGTTTCTCATGAACCTTATTATCCTATGAGCCATATGTATAACTAGATTATAGTGTTACACTAATATGGGCTGTGTCCTAGGGTGTTATATTTTGGTGTCAAAGCAAGGATACGATCATTAGGGAGAATTGAAATGTGTGATTCATGACATGCATATGTGTTTGTATTGTGTGAATTGTGTTCTAAATTATTTTTATTTTTACATATATGACAAATATCACAGATACATCATTCACCAAAGAGAGAGAGAGAGAGAGGAGAAAAAACCCACACGAGATAGCACAGATGTCATATGCTCCATCTTATCATAAGCCCTATGATCCAACACATCCATAATATTATCATGTATACAGAGACCCTCAAATGAATTTATATTGGATAGGATCTAAGAAATTTAAAGATTTAAAAAAGTTGGAGGCAGTGGATTCATGGGAATGAGAGATCTAGCAGTGGCTGAAAATTGGTTGGAAAGAACAGAAAGGGTATTTAATATGATTTAGGCAATGCTAAAAGATCAAATAAACTTTGAAGTATCTTTACTATAAGGTGATGCATATAGCTGGTGGAAGACTGTTCCTTATGCTCTGGGAAGATTTATTGATGGGATTTAGAAGAAAATACATGCCATAAGTGTATATGGATGCAAAGCAAAAGGAGTACCTTGCTTTAAAATAAGGAAGTATGAAATTAGCAAAGTTCCAGATGGAATTCACTCAGCTATCTTACTATACTGCTAATATTATCTCTACTGAGAAGGAAAATATAGAAGATTTAAAGTTGGATTAAATAAAAATATTCAAAGCCAAATCAATGTAATTAAAACAAGGAATTATACAAATTTGAGAGATGAAACTGTAAGAGCTGAGAAGCTCCTAAAAGATGATGATGATAAAAAGGGGAAATAGAATAGAGAAATACATTATGGGGAATCCAATAGAATTAGAAGGAGAGCTAAATATACTCCTACTTATACTGGACATAGAGTATATATAAGGTGTGTTCCTCGACTGCCTCCACTTTAGATGTCTTTTGGTAGAGGATTTGGTAAAGGTTATGGTAGAGGAAAGCAGAGTAGTATAGTTTCAGTTCTAAAGATGATTCAACCTATATGTCCACATCATTAAAGGAGGCATATAAAGCAATGTAGAATGTTAACTAGACGTTGCTATTGTTGTGGTCAGATAGGACACTTCTTTAAAACTAGGACACTTCTTTAAAACCTATCTAGAAAGATCTAACATAGGGAGTAGAAGGATATGTATCTATATCATAATTAGCAGAAAAGAGTAATGGTCTAGTGACATCTACAACTAGTGTTAATTAAGGTAGAGATAGAGGAGCAATATCAGGATAATCATCTGTAGAGGTAAAGGAAGTTTAAGGAACTTTCCACATAGATATGCTAGAGTGTTTGCCATGCCCAGATAAAAAGCATCCAATGCTGTAGAGGTTATAACTAGTGAGCTATACTTATTTGATATTGTTGTTTATGCACTCATAGATCCAAGTTTTACACATTCATTCATCACATATAGAATGATGCATACATTAAGAGTAAAACCAAAATCATTAACTAAGAGCCTGAGAGTCCATACTCTTTTAGGTGAGATAATTTAGGCGCATACAATCTATACAAGTTGTATAATAAAGATTCACATTGTAGAGTTTCTAGTAGATCTAATCCTATTAGAATTAATTGACTTTGATATCATATTAGGAATGGATTGTCTAACACAACATAGAGCTAAAGTGTATTGTGTTGCAATGGATGTAATTTTAGAATTAAAGGGACAAAGTAAAAATATAATATTTTATGGAGAAAGAAAGATAGTGCATAGTTATTTTATATTAACCATACAAGCATTTAAAATGATTCAAAAAAGATGTGAAGCTTATTTAACATTCATAAGGATTACCAATAGTGGAACAATACCCAGATTTATTTAGATCTATCAGGGAAATAGAATTCACTATTAAGTTAATTCTTGGTACAACAGTAATATCTGTACAATAGAATGACACCAGTAGAGTTGTAAGAATTGAAAAAGCAACTACAGGAGTTACCTGATAGGGGGTTTATTCGACCGTGTGTTTTTCCGTAGGGAGAACCGACAATCTTTATAATAAAAGAAAGATGGAGTTTTCAATTTGTACATTGACTATATAAAATTGAATGAACTGTAAAGAATAAATATTCGTTGCCTTGGATAGATGATCTATTAGATTAGTTGTATGGTGCTAGCATCTTCTTAAAGATTGACTTATGATCTGGTTATCATCAGTTAAAAATAGAAGAAGACGATATTCAAAGATTTCTTTTTGAACCAAATATGATCACTATAAGTTTTTAAACATGTCTTTTGGTTTAATAGTGCTCTGACAGCATTTATGGCACTGGCAAATAAGATATTCCAGTCTTTCATTGATTACTTTGTAGTTGTCTTTATTGATGATATACTGATCAACTCAAGGACTACTAAAGAATACAAATAACATTTGCAGATAGTATTGCAAATATTGAAAGAAAAATAGTATATACAAAACTTAGCAAATGTGAGTTTTGGCTAGATATGTAGTATTTTTAGGATATGTGATGTCGAGATAAGGAATAATAGTAGATCCTAAGAAAATAGAAGTAGTGGTAATGGATTACGATTACAGAAGCTTTGTGGATTGGATTCTTAATTATAGAAGTTCCACTAACAAGATTACATAAGAAGAATGCAACTATTCAGTGGAATAAGCAGTGGCAATAAAGCTTTGATAAACTAAAATACAGATTAATACAACTCCAGTTCTCATAATTCCTTCAAATACAGGGGGATTTGTGATTTATAGTGATGCTTCCTATCAATGATTGGGTTGTGTACTTATGTAAAATGCAAAGGTTATTACATTTTCTTTCAAACAACTCAGATCACATGAAATAAATTATCTAGTACATGAAATGGAATTGCCTATAGTAGTGTTTGCTCTATAGATATGTAGACATTGTATATATGAAGAGACGTTTTAGATTTATATAGATAATAAAGTTTGTAGTACTTGATGACCTAAAAAGAGCTAAAAATGAGACATAGAATATGGTTAGAGCTGTTAAAACATTATGGCTGTACAATTGAGTACCATT
>CANYCX010238709.1:0-12674 GCA_948193385.1 Breynia disticha f. nivosa | reverse complement strand
CATCTCCTTGGACTATGTAATGTTGATTTGAATTGTTTATTAGGATTGAGGATGTTGAACTTAGAAGTAAACTATGTTATTTTATCATAAAATCTAAACTTTGTTTTTTTTTATCTAATTATAAGATTTGAATTTGATTTTTTTTGTTTGATTAATTGGAAGCTATTTTGCTATTTCACTGTTTTAATAATTATTTTATTTTAATTATAATATTTAATAATTATTTTTTATTTAATTAATATTTTTCCGGTTCGACCAGTGACCCACCGGTTGAACCAGTGACCCGGTGACCCAGTTCCATGTCCGGGTCGCTGGCCGGGTCGGGTCTTAAAACACTGGTCAAAACTTTAGCTGGAAAAATAATGTCTTAATTAAAAATATGTCATATGGTAGCATACCTATTCAAGTTTAAACTATAATTTAAAATGGAATATTAGAAAAATGTCCAATTTTTCTTTTAAAAATATGAAAATGTCTCATTTATGTTTATATGTACAAATGTCATGTTTTTAGTGTATAATTTTTTATTTTAGTTTAAATGTGAAAAATGTTCACCTTCATTTATTTTGTGTTTTCTATATTTAATTTAATGCTTTCATATGCATGTTAATTAATTATATTTGATTTTCTCTCTCACATAATTATTTATTTTCTTTTTTTTTAATTCACCCACTAATTATGAATTTATTTTTTTATCATTTATCTTTGTTTTCATATTAGTTTTCCTATCTTTCCTTCTTTTTCATCCTCTTTTCAATCAAGACAACAATCACGTAATGTTCAGATATGTTCATGCATCTTCATGTATGTCTTTTATATATTTTTATAATTTCATTTGTTTTGAATATATACGAACACAAACGAATATTATTGAACATCAATTGTCATCAATAATTTGATTTGTTTTTAGTAGCTTTCAAAATATATTAAGCATTGATGAATATCATTGAATATTTTTATGATCGTCATGTTTGATGAGTTAACAACCATACTGTTTGAACATCAATTATAAACTCATTTATGTTTAACGTAGTCTTCAAAAATTAAGAACAAAAAACAAACAACAATATTGTTTTGAACATTACAAATATCAGTTCATTTATCTTCATACACAAATAGTTTAAAACACATGTTTATAACATTTTAATAAAATATTAAAAACATATCATTTTATGATCATTGAAATATCTAATGATATTCTTTTTTGTTCAAAACAAACAAAGTTCTTAAAATAAACAAATAATATGCATGAACATGAATGAACATATTCAAACATTTCCTTCAAAAAAACATATTCGAACATCACTTGAATATTATTTTGTTCAGAAAAAAATAAAAAAAAAAGAGAAAAAAATACACTGGAACAAAGAAAATTTGATGGAAAAATAAATCAATAATTAGTGAATAAATTAAAAGGCAAAAATAATAATTGTTGTGGAAAAGAAAATTCAAATGCAATTAATTAAAATGCATGTGAAAGCATTATATTAGAGAGAAAGACGACACAAAACTAATAGGGGTAAATATTTTTTCATATATGAAATAAGATTTGCGCATTCTTCTATGTTAAACACAAAATTCAGTGATATGAACATAAATGAACATGATCTAAATATTTTTAAAAAAAGTCTAATTTGGACACTTTACATAATTGTATCTATTGAAAGGTAAGAGAAGTTCTTTGTTTAATACTCTTTCCGTCCCAAAAAAATTGTAACAAAAAAAAATACTTTGGATGTCCCAAAACAATTGTCACTCATGAATTTTTTCTAAAATACTCTCATAATAATTATTTGTTTTAGTGATTTTTACTTAATCCAAATGCAATTTTACTTCAACTGTACTATTTTCACTATAATTAATTAATAATAAATTAATAACTACATTAATTTTCTTAATATTGACGATAATAAAAAAAGACACTTATTTTAAGATGGAATTAGTATTTATTAGTTATAGATATTTGGACAATTTGAGCTAATAAACACCAAATTGTTACTTCTGAGTTGTCTCCTTCCATCCGCCTGCATTCCATTTGAGCTAATAAACACCAATTGAACACTCACATAAAAAAATATCATAACAAAAAATAATATAATTTGAACATCAATATTTATGTTAATATATATTGAGTGTTAATAAAACTAAAAAATACACATATACTTAGAAATATATATTTATAACATTTTAATTAAACATTTAAAACAAATCAAATTATCTTATAGTTATTAAAATATTCAATGTTACTTATTTGTGTTAAAAAGTAACGAAATTCTGAAAGTATATAAAAAGTATATATAAATTGCATCAACATATTCGAATATTACTTTGTTGTCATCTTATTAAAAAAGAGAATAAAAAAAAAAGAAAATTAATATAAAAGCAAAGAAAATATAATTGAAAAAATAAATATATAATTAACAAGTTAATTAAAAAATAATTAATTATAAAAAAATAAAATATAATTAATTAACATTGAACTAAATTAGAAAAAAAATATACAAAAAAAAATGAAATGAATAATCTTACATATTTAAATTAAAATATGTCATATTATTTTCACATTTTTTAAAAAATATTCCATGGCATAATTTGCCGTATTGTTTTTCAGTTAAACACAGGGAAGCTTGTCGTAATCCAGTTAGACGACTTAACTTTCATCTTCACAATAATTCAGCCTATTTTTTCGGGAAAATATTTAAGTATATTCCAGCAAGTCATGGGTTTACGAGGTATAATAATGTGTGTCACTCATCATCTGAAAGGTTTTTTTTTTGTGTTCTTTCTCTTGATAGGCAAAAGTTGGAGTCTTTTCAGTTTTTAGCCTTAAGATTATGAGTTTCGTGTGGCTGATATAAAGACTACAGTGTTTTGCTACTGCATGCAGTCTTATCGAAACGAGAAGATGACAAAACGTGCAAGAAACCCTCCTCTTTTTCCTATTGAGTTCTTCAAGATTTACTTTTCCAAGTTCAGTTCTAATCAATTGGTACTAACTCTCTCTTCCTTCTGGTTTTGTTAGGGCAATTTTGTTGGTGTAATAATGTGACAGAAATTGTGGTTTTTTTTCAGACATTGCCACCTGCTCCTTCTGCTTTGCTTTTGATGAATAATATACCGAGTAATGCAACTCTAAAGGATCATCAAGGAAAGACATGGAATGTGGAATTGGAAAAGGTTGAGAACAGCTTGGTTTTCAAAGATGGTTGGAAGGATTTTGTTGCTCATCACTCTTTGAGTGATGGAGAGTATCTAATTTTTAAGTATGGTGGGAATCCACGTTTGAATGTTGAGATTTATGGAAAAAATGGCTTGAAAAAGGGAGAAGTTTTGAACTATTACATGTTTGATTTTAATGTGAAAGAGGAAGAAGAGAAGGAAACAGCACAGAAAAGCCAAATGCCTATTCAGAAGAAGAATACCGGCCGACAGCCTCGTCGGAAGAAGACTTCCGGCCAACCCAAAAGCAAAAGAGGTTGAATGAGAACGTATTTGTGAAAGCCAGAATCTTTTCTGTTAATATATTGTTCTTCTTCTAAAATTTTAAACATATTTGTTTCTGGTTTTACGATTTTAGGCAGAGGAAGACCCTCTAAGAAGGCAGCTTTATCAGCAGTAGCAAAACTTGAAAGAGCAACATTAGCATCAATCAAAAATCCACATTTTGAGATTACTATCAAGCGAAGTCTAAGTGCACGGTATTGTATGGTGAGTTCTATAGTTCTGTCTCTCTACATGCTGCCACATCATTCTTTTAGATTGGCTATGTTTGAGGAAATTTTAGAAAAGGGGTTGTTTATATCTGTGGATCACAACTAATGTTAATAGTTATTAGGCATGTTAGCTTCAACTTGTCTTCATCTAGGATTAGAAAGTTGAAAATTATGGAGAATGCAGGGCTGATCGGTCTGCCTTTCTGAGGTTCTGTTAGTATTTATTCTTTCCATCCGCAATCTTCCAGAAGCTTTTTAACAGGTCAATTGCATTGCTTTGCGATCAGTTTCAGGCCATTCTCCGATTTTTCGTTCGGGAAGTTCATCTTCCTGGTCATCTGTTAAGCTCTGCATAAAGTTATTACCAAGAGTGCATTTGAATGCTCTCATATCTAGCTTGTTTCCTTGGCTTATTGCTATTTTGCAGGGTATTCCTAAGTCGATAGTGACTAACAATAAAATAACAATACCGGGAGAGTTGAAGCTTTGCGATGACACTGGGAAACTTTGGCCTGTGAAGGTCACAAAGCGTCATGACATTGGTGGTAGGATTACTACTGGATGGGTGGAGTTCTACCGAAAACACAAACTGAAACCAGGTGATAAGTGCATTTTCGAGTTTATCCTTAAAAGAAATAATGTAGCTGGGATACTACAAGTGCATATTGTGCGAAAACCCATTACAACTCAGATTGTGAAAGGAGAAAACAGAGCTGAGGAATAATGATCCAGCTTCAGGATTGGAGAAAAGACAATACTGTTTATGTAGAAAGTGAAGAAGACCAGGTCGTTTTTGAGGAATGATTTTACGTTGAAGCAAACAAAGTTAAGAGAATTTTTGCTGGAAGACTGCAGACATATGCATTTTTATTTTCCATTAGCAGTGTATATTATATATCTGTTGTGCACCAGAACTTTTTGCAGACATGGCACCATAACAGAACGAGAATAGTAGCTTTTTTCTGGTTACTTCAATCTGTCTCTCGCCATAGTCATCAGAATTGATGAAGTCAATTACTTAATATGATCCATAAGCATTTAAAAAGGTTGAATTCTACAATCGATCGTTTACATATGGTTTTATAATTAAGAGAACAATATTCTTTGCATGAAAATCTTAAAGTTACTGTGCTAAACCCCACCTTCGACGAGACTAATTTAGAATTGGAACGGGAGACAGTTTTTACGAACGTGACTCCGCTGAAATTCGATGCTAAGATACTGAAATGAATCCCAGGAGAGACTGAGTTGGCATGCCACGTATAAAAGTAGTCAAGCAGAGTAGGTTTCGGAGAAAAAACGAGGGAAAGTGACTACAACTATAACTATTACTCCTCTCCCCTAAAACCTTGGCAGCCGTTAAAACACACTCCACCTCTTATCTCTCTCTAATCCCCACTGACCGTGAATTTCACACCTTTCATGCAAGCCTCGCCACCACCACTGAAACCCACCAGAACCCTTCCATGGAAACATCAAAACCTGCTCCTCAATTTAACCAACAAACCCATTTTCAGAAAAGTTGGAGTCTTTACGCTAAATGGTTCTCTGAGAACATCAATAAACTTGGACTCGAGCGAAGCCAAGGACTCTTCTTCTTCGTCTGTCACGTGGCTTCCTGTAGTAATGAAGGAGGCAGGGAAGGTGTCGAGATACATGTGGGATGGAGATAAGTTGGGGTTAGCGAGTGTTGACGGCGGTGCGGCGTCGGTTTGTTTTGTCTTGAGCTTGAGGAATTTTTTAATTCCTAAAAGGATTTCTGAGAATTATATGGAGTATGTTAAGTGGAAGTTTTTGCACCGTGTTTTTAGCTCTGCCTTGCAAGTTCTTGCTACTCAGGTATTTGTTTTTTACTCAGAAAGATTGAATCTTCTGGTTTTGTATTTTTGGTTTGGAGTTTCATAGCTTCGGTTGTTTCATTTATTTAATGCTTGAACTAGAAGATATATATGTAAAAAAATATGAATTTTTGGTAAAATATGATTCTAATTTCAAAGCACTGCAAGGATTGAATTGCTGAAACAATAAAGGACTTGTTTTGAATCTAGTGATAGTTTACCTGGATGAGTTGTTCAATATAGTAGCTTATCCATTTAAATTAGTATGAGAACTGTGGTGAGTGAAACAAGGGAACTTTTGAATTTGGAGAACTAGATTTATCAGAAAGATTTGCTGATTATTTTGCCAATTTTGTGGAATGTCGGGATGTTAGGCAATGTTTCGGGCTATAGGGATCGGATATTCTCGTTCTCTTCCATCAGCAGCGGCGCTTAATTGGGTATTGAAGGATGGACTTGGGCGGCTTAGTAGATGTATATATACTGCAAGTCTAGCATCTGCATTTGATACTAATCTGAAGGTATGGTATATACATTTGTTGCTCAGTTGTGTGATTTAGTATTTTCTCTGTTCACTCATACGATAGTTTCTTTGTTTGTTTTTGTCATTTGTAGAGAGTTAGGTTTTCAACATCTGTTATGTTCACCTTGAGCATTGGCATTGAGCTGCTGACTCCTGTTTTTCCCCGGTATTTCTTGCTCCTTGCAACAATGGCAAACATTGCCAAGCAAATAAGCCTCGCATGTTACTTAGCTACAGGGGTAAGTGTTTGTTCTTTGATTCTCCCTTCTGTAACTTAATACGGTTCATTTCAAATCTTTTTTTCTTTTTTTTTTTTAAAGGGGTGTGGTGTGAGCGGTTTAGCATGCTCCCCCTCTCGAGGACTGTCAGTCTGTGTGCTGGTAAACCGCTTTGAACACATTTAGGACAGTCAGTCTCCAATGAATTTGAGCATTTGTAGAGCATGACAATATTGCTAGCGAATTTGGCTCAATCCTGCATGAGTTAAGAATATTAGATGAACCATTATTAGTATTTGATTATACATTACATTTTTTTGCTACACTTTTAGATTGATGATCCCTGCACCTATTTAATCTCATTGTCGTACATTCCAGCATTTGAGGCCCTTGCCATTCATTCAACATGACTTTTATCAAGGGTACTGATTTTATCTTTCCATTTGCAGTCAGCCATTCATCGAAGCTTCGCTATAGCAGATAACCAGGGTGAAGTCTCAGCGAAAGCGCAGGTTTTTCACATTCTGTCATTTTGCTTCAGGATTTTATTATTTTATACATTTTCTTATCTTTGCTATAATTTCAGATACAAACAGTATGTTTTGACAACCTTGGTTTGATGCTTGCTGCACTATTGAATTTGTCATTGAAGAACCATCCAAGGTTTGTTTTCCTTCAAATTCTGCCATGTTTCTTGAGTGAACTAATGGATTTCTTTTGATTGAAATGCAATTTTCCATCTTCACTGTTACTTGTTGACAGCTGTTATGTGATTGTACTGTGTGCCTTTTCTGATATACTTTTAACTTCATTCTGTAGCTGTTGTGTATTGAAAATTTTCTTTTGTGATTCCTAACTTCTCATCAATTTGCAAGATTGCTTGCAGGTTTACCTTTCGTAGTTTACCCCATCTTCTCTGCCATTGACCTTTTTGGTATATATCAAGGCCTTAAGCATGTCCATTTGCAAACATTAACTAAGGTGAAGCCCTTTATTTCTTAACATTCTGATGGTTAATTTTTCTTTTTTTTTTTTCTTTTTTCTTACCCCTTCACTTTAGTCTTTAAATGCAATATTTCTTTTTAAGCTTTTAGTTTTTGTTATATATTGCGGCCATTTGATATCTCTCTGTTGTTTTTCAACTGACATGGACTTCAGTGTTTTGACTTTTCTTCTTCTCCAATCTAGGATAGACTTGAAATTATATTAAATTCCTGGATTGAATATGGACATCTGCCTTCGCCAGCCGAAGCAAGTAAACACGAAGAAATAAATCTTCTGTCGAGAAAAAGTGAGTTCACTCTCATACCTTGTGGCAATGAAAGTTACTTGGATAAGTGGTTATTCTTATAGGTAAACACAATTTGCATAAATTGATGTTCAATTCTTTTATAGGGGAAGAATTATGGCCCATTAGAATAGGGAGCTTGAAACCCAAGGGCAACTTAACCAAGTTGTCAATGTTGGCTATGCAGTCATTAAATGGTGAAGACCATTATTTCATATGCATGGAGAATTACTTCAAAGGAATCAGAAGAAGAAAGCAGGTAATGCTACCTGTATTTCTCATGTTTTGCGGTTTCTTTTTGAAGTTGTTCCTCTATGATGCTTATATTATCTTCATCTTTCTAATTTTTAGAGTGGCATACTTCTTTGCCTACGCGAAGGTGCGAGCACCTCAGATGTCATGATGGGTTTGCTGCAGGTAAATTAACTTGCAATGCTTGTATTTTCATTCACGTACTGTAAGATCACGAGTCCAGAGGGATTGTCCAATTGAATTTCATTATTTTGTTTCAAATGTTAAAATTCTTTCAATGCATTGCAATTTAGGCATGTTATATTCGAAGGAACGTGAGCTCGAGCAGAAGATGGGAAGCTATTGCGGAGACTAGCAATATATCTGAATTGATGGTGGAGGAGTGGTTTAATATGGTTGAGGATAGCAAGCGATGTTGCCAGAAGTATTTGGTTTCCTTGGAGGATCAAATGTCCGCATTGGGTTGGTCTTTGAAACATATTTTGTTGAGCGCAGACGAACAGGTTAGGTACAGCTACGTCGATGACTGAGAGAAAGATTTGATAGTTGATAACAGAATTTACTGGTGGCTCTACATTTCTTCCTTTTGGTGTATCCATTTTTACATATAGGGAGTTCCATTGCATTTGATTTCATATACCTAATTTTTTTCAAGTTCCCTGAGTTGTCTTTATAAGTTGTGTAAACAAGACAACTGGGGAAGGAACAAAACTTTTCAATTTATGCAAAGTTCAGCAAAATTAATGAAAAGGGAACTCACTAACCATTCACTTTTGTACCGAAAGCATCCATACGAAACCAACTTCTAAGGTACCAATACCAAAATGATCATTCCTCCATTCCTGACAGCTTATATTTCCCTGAAATCATATCAGAAAGTGTCAGCTCATCACAACAAGACAAAAAGTAATACTGAAATAGACCAACACAGCACTTTTCCACCGTCGAGTCCCCACTCCTATGCGTTATTGTTCCTTTTCTTCCTCCTGAAATAGACAATCGGGCTCCTTTCCTCTGCGTTCAGGCTGCTGTCAGTTTCTGGGTTCGTATCAGAACAGTAATAAATCTCCTGGATTGTCCATAACGCTTCTGGGAGGCCGCCTGGATCAAGCTCAAAAGCTCCTGTTGGCACTGAAAACTTCTCATTCCCAATCAGTTTTAACGATGGAACGTTGTGAGAAAACCGATGTAAATCATCATCTTCTATTAGATAACAGTCATTCCCATCTCGACAGAATATGCTAACAAATCCCATTATCTTCCTCAAATATGCAACACATACACCAACACCTTCTCTATACTCTGACAAAATCTCAACAAAATCATATTCATAGTATACTTGGTGAATGGATGCATAAGATTTCCAATCCATATACTCGTTCTTGAACACAGCCCATGTTTCTCCCTTTCTGGGAAATATTCTGTAATTATTTCTTTGACTGCCATTCTCGTAAAACATCAAATGAGAAAACATACGACGATCTAAATAGTCTGTAGTCCCATGCTTAAATGTGCCATAGCAAGGAGTTGGCTGGCCTCGTTTAACCCGTTTAACGTTGTGGTTTTTATCAGGGTTTGGCTCTAGCCATGTTACTTTCGCTTCGAATATGCCATGATTAAAAATCTTGGTGATTCGAGCATACCATCTAGGCATGCCATCTCGAGGATCATAAACAGCCCACACTTGCCCGACTTTGTAACATTGTTCCTGCCTGTCTTCCTCAAAATCTTTAAAGTCGGGATCCGTTACTTCAATTTCAGAAATCAAGTCAGAAGTCTTCTTACAGCCATTTTTTTCTGCTGCTTGGAACAATCCTGCAAGCAATTCAACATATGAGTCCAAAAAATGTCATGTTGCGGAAAGTCCAGAACAATGAAACAAAAGTTACCTTCAAAATCTTCAGCTGATTCTGGAGTCATAATCTTTGCAGGCCTAGAGAAGTATTTCACTGGTGATTCTGTTCTTTTCTTTGGCAAGCTTGGAGCTGAAGCATCTATGGAAAGAACTCCTGATTTTTCCATTGCTGCTCTTTTGACATTTTGAACATTTTCACTAGTTCTCTCAATCGGGTATGCAATTTCTGTTGCAGTTTTATCGAGTATAACAACAGAAAAGCGAGAGCTCCCCATGTACTTAAAAACCAAGAGGTGTCCATGTTTTAGAGAATAATAACCAGCAAATTCTTGCAAGCCCTTTTCAAAGAAAGCTTCTCCATCTCTTTCTGACAAAACCAATATCCATTTTTTACCATTTGGGTCTACCACTCTCACATGGCTTGATAGTTCATGTCCATAAACCCTCATAAACCTTCTAGGAATCCACTGTAAAACACAACATCAAAATCGACCAAAGAAATCAGTCATAAAAGGAACATGTTTAAATTTGATCCAACTCACAAACATTATTTTCAAACACAAAAACAAGGACTAGAATCACTTACAAGTCGCTTTCCAGGATTCTCTTCAAGAATCATCTGGAAAAAATGTGGTCTTTGAACATTGTAAGATGCCATGTTACGAAACGATATATGGTCTGAGTAAAGAAGGTACTTCTGGAAATTTTTGTTGGTCTTGTTGTGTGGAAAGATTAGCCTGACTTCGTTTTTTCTTTCTAAACTTCACATTATCTCTATTTACTGCAATTTAGGTGTATTTCCATGTCTCCTTCACACACACCATCCATATCTTAAATACGAGGACTCTTGGAATTGCTCCTCGTCCCTTTGACTTTCTACCTATTCTGATATGATCAGTTGAAATGATGTTATATCAGATATTAAATATAATCTAAATATCATACTTAAACAGTAGCAAGAAACAAATTACTACACTGACTGTACATTTCACTTGAAGTAGCTGGAAAAGTTAATTATTTATTTCTACAAGTAATATATGTTTGATCTTATAATTTATTAATTAAGTTGAAAAGTCTGATCGTGTTGTCTAATTCTTAAAGTTCTACTTTCCTTATTGAACATCTCATTACTTGCAAACCTGAGAAACTGAAAATTTTCATGGAATCAATGCACTAATGAATAGTTAGAAACAGAGTTAAACTGAAGGGAAGTTAAAGCTATTCATTCACTCTTCTGATTAGCCTTTGTTTTGAACGTCTCAAACAGAGTTGGAGTTCGTGTCTCCCTCGCATCAGTATTGACAGTACGTTTTCTCTGATAACTTAAATTTTGATAATCACACATCAAATCCAATGTGAAATCATACTCAAACTGAACTAAGAAACTAACTTAATAGTTCACCTTTAATTACTACAGAACCAATTTCATACCTGACTTGGAATCAAACTGAAAAAAAAAACTAAGGGATTAATTCACTGATCGATTGAACCTCTAATTTAAAAATTATATATATATATATATATATATATATAAATTGATAAATGAGTTTCTTCGTTTTATACTTAAAATTGGATTAGTTCATCAATTAAACCGATCGGTTGAACCAACTGATTCATTGGTTTTTCGCTGGTTTGATATAAGTACATTTATAATGCGGTTTGAATGATAAAACCGGACCAAATTAGTTGCTGATTTAATTCATTCGGTCTGATTTTAATTAGGAGTTATTATTTGATCGATTTCAGTGATTGAACTAAAAATACCAAAAACCAATTTTCTTTAGAAATAAAAATTGAACTAATCCGATATAAAGTGTATAACCAAAACGAACCGAACCAAATTTTTCAGTTCGATTCGCTCGGTTAATCGTATACCTTTTTCAACATTATGTTATTAATTATTTTCATCACTATAAATAATATTTTTTAATCCGATATCTTTTTTCATGTTATTAATAATTTCTTTATTCATGAGTCATTTAGTTCAATGTAACTAAATTTTTGTAACATGATGAATGTTAAATATATAATAAAATTTTAGTTTATAAAATAATTTCGGTTTTTCAGTTGATTTTTCAATTTTGAACAAATCGACCGAATTCAAAAAAATTTATTTCAAAACCGAACTGAACTGACAAAAATATATAAATAATTTTTTCAGTTCAGTTTCAATCAATTAAGGCCTTGTTTGGTAACGAGTAAGAAAGTTTCCGGAAAATAAATTACTCGGAAAGTAAATTACTGAGGAAATATGATTTTTATGTGTTTAAAATGAAAATACAATTCTTGGGAAGTGTATAATAATCAAATAATAATATTATAATTAATTAAATATATATAATTTCAAAAAAAAATACATAATAATCTAATATATAAAAAATCTTTAAAAAATAATATTATTTTTTAATAAAATTATTATTGTAATTTATATAAAAAATATAAAATTAAGCATCATAACTATAACTATAATATAAATTTTTAATTAACCAAAGATTATTATATCCTTTTAAAAAAGTGTATAGAAAGGATTTGGCGGTCTTTAAACAAATACAAGTAGGCAATAAACTTTGTATCCATGTTTTACTAAAAACAAAAAGTTTCCTAGGATTTTTACTTCCTCTGTTTATGGAAAATAACTTCCTCACTCTTTAGGGTAGGGAAGTAGATGAGAAAATATCTATATCTATATATCTATAATAAAGGTGAAACATAACAATGAATCACAATGCACCATTCTGTTTTTTAATTTTCTCAGAATTTTGAATTTTTTAAAAAAAATTAATGAATTTTGAGACCCTTAATTGTCACAATTCAGTTGAATTAACAAAGAAAGTGTATGGTCTTTTAAACAAGTCTTAATTTACCTATGCGTGCTTAAAAGCCACTAACCCTAAATATGACTTATCGGTAGAGTAACGTCATTTTTAATGCATTAACCCTTAGAAGTAAAAGCACCTTCATTTCTTGTGCTTCCATTATCATTTTAT
>CANYCX010238356.1:0-12022 GCA_948193385.1 Breynia disticha f. nivosa | reverse complement strand
ATCTCTCTCAACAAAGCAACCTCAGATATATATACATATAACTATGTCAATAGAATAGACTATAAGTAATATCAACATATCCTCTATCAATCCCAAACATAATATACAAACTATATAACAACATCACAACA
The DNA here is from genome assembly GCA_948193385.1 of Breynia disticha f. nivosa. NCBI lineage: Eukaryota > Viridiplantae > Streptophyta > Magnoliopsida > Malpighiales > Phyllanthaceae > Breynia > Breynia disticha. The sequence goes on along the minus strand of CANYCX010238356.1, from coordinate 11,891 downwards.
TATCAAACATGTATGCAAAATGACCTAATGGCATCGGCTGAAGAGAGAGAAGTAGATCGGGTAGCAGCTGTCAAACCTGTAGCAAAAGAAAACTCTGACACTGCTAGTATAGATGTCTACCTCTGCTAATACCTGTACCTAAAACAAACATCGCAGTTGCGTGAGTTGCAGGCTCAGTGAGTAATCTTTAATTCATTTTATAATATCTCATAAACAGTCATATTTATACGAGATACACTTTCTAATCAATCTCATTTCGTAAAATACAAATATATGACATCAATAAATCTCAATTCATATTTACGTATTCTTCATCCTTTTCATTTTTCCTTTGCATTTTCTTTTTATTATATCATCATCTTCAATTGAACACTTATTTTAATGTCATAATGATTTCGACTCGTATACGTCTGAATTGAACATTCTCGTTCATAATAAATCCTAACTTCCATCTCCCTATTAGTTTTGAAAACATTTTTCCACCTCCTTTTCACGTGGACCTAACTTCCATCGCCCTACTCTCATCTCTGAATGATCGATTATTTATCACCTTTCCATCACCTTTCCATATCACATATCATATCACATATCACATATCATATGAAAACATAAACACGTTCGCGTACCTGTTTCGTATGCCTTTTTCATTTTGCGTACATGTTTCTTTTTGCGTACCTGTTTCAATTGAATCTTTTCTACAATTCCCTTTTCATTTGACATAACTCATATCATATAGCTCATATCAAAACTCATATCAGTACACACGTATAATCATTTCATTTCCTTTTTCGTTTTCATTTCATTCTCGTATTCGCATATTCGATTAAGTACGCAGAAATCATATTGACATTTTGTTCGTAATCAAACATATATAATCAATTCATGTTCGCAATATCATTTGTAAATCATTCGACGATAATTATAAAATCATTCATTTTCATATAGCCAAATAGTGAGATATACTCACCTGTCAGCTAAAATACTCGGACTGGTGTGAACTCACGTCCCATTCGACTCGGCTGCACTGCCATCCTATAACATATATCAATCATTTAATAACATTTAATCAGTAATATATCTATACTTTCCATTATAACTATCATTTAATGCATGCCCTATCAATTTCCTTTAATTTGCTTCTCAATTTCGTAAACCCTAGCCGTAACCCTAATCCTTTTTCTTATCGTTACTCGAATCAGGAATAACTCAATATAACGTATTTATAACTTAATTTGAAACTCAAATCTATCAATAATCACTAATTCTAGCAAGAATTAACTCGAAACAATTATAGCAAAACTCGTAAAAACTGCCAAAACTTCCGAGTTTTACCTGTTTTGCTTATACCACCGGAGTCCCGGCTCAAAACTACAAATGATTCGATAACTCGAATCAATTTTCTAACTCAAATCCAGCTTTCTCCTCACAAAATCTCTCCTTTCCCCTGTTTCTCTCGCTCTCCTTTTCTCTGGAGGTTTTAAGTGAATTGAAAGTTCTGAATGGCTCGAGAAACATCTGAACTTATATCCTTTTTCTGGAAATGTTAGAGTACGTATAGTGGGCATAAGATTACGTGTGGTAGTGCCCACCACTCGTCTATAGGCCTCCACCATGTGTACTTTTATTTCCCAGGGGTTTGTCCTTTCGTTTTGGCTATTTTTCGTCACCCTTTTATCACTCTTTTGTCTCCCTTTTATCTACTTGTTTCTAATAATTTATTTTCATCGTTTTAATTGTAAAACTCATTAATTTTATTAAAAATATTATTTAAAATATTAATTAAGTGATTCGGTAGAAGGATGTTATAAGAAGAGTCATAACAAGTACATGCTAAAAAATGATCATGAAAATACAGTAAAATAGATGCAAAGCAAGTTGAGATGTAGGCCATGTAGGACTGGAATATGATCAAGCGTAAGCACTCTAACGTTACCGATAATTCCTCTGTGAGATATCTCGCTGAGCTGTGGCACCTCTAGGGGCATGCGAAGACTCGCCAACCTTCTCCTCACGCCTAACAGATGGAGCGGACTCTCCGATGGTAGGCTCATACGTCGGTGCAAGGAAAACTACCCTAGTGGCCTCATCCGATGTACAGGCGAGCTTGTGCACAATCTTCTTGACCATCTTAGTAACATATTGAAGTCGTCTCTCCAAGGATGACAAGCCCTGCTCTAAAGCTGTGAGACGCGCAAGGATAACAAGATTAATAGGAGTATATCCAGTAGGGGTCGAAGCTAGTGGAGGAGGTGTAGAGGTAGATGGTGCAACAAAGGGTGTAGGAGTGGTAGTCGAAGGTCCTACTCCATTGTAAGATGCCTCTGGATGAAGAGGAGGAGGAACGACTCCAGCCGCTGTATAGTGACCCATCGTGTAGAATAGTCCCGTCGGTAATGAATCTTTGAAAGACCCACCCCTCATCCATAGTCCTAAAGTACCTCATAGTCCTCAAGTAAGAGTCGCAAACAATCTGATTACTGTAGACCTCAGAACCTCTTAATTTGCTCAAATCGACTCCACACATCTCAAAGATATGTGTAAGAATGGCCTTAAATGGTATCCCTGCTCTCCTTTCGTGAGACTGAGTCTTATAACTCTCGTGAAACATCTGTTCTTCCTTGCTAATCATGTAAGACATCATAATAAAGAAAAAGCTCACGTCGTTGCCTCACAAGACGTGATACATAACCTCCAAATCAATCCCTCGCAGTATGCTCTGTGTATGTACTTTGGGCGTGATAGCCCGTGTCAAGGCACTATTAACCATCCTCATATGTACTCCAAAAGATTTGTAGTCTAACTCTTTATCACCTCCTGCCAATCTAGATTGTGACTTAATCCATCTAATAGCTGTGGCTTTGTTTTTATTGCTCCCAAGAATCAAGTCTGCATTCCTCAAGTACTCCGGATTTTCCTCTTCACTATACTCAAATGTCCCCAAACACGTATATCCATTCTATTACAATTCAAACCAAGAATGCAAGTTGCTCTCATCAAACTCAAATCAATTCGGTTAACACAGGACTTAATCACTATCTTTCCATAATCATCAATGTAATGACTCAAGTTAGCATAAAATTCCCTAACTAAATTCTCATGAATATCAAAGGTTCGAGAAATGAATGAGCTAAATCCAACTCTCCTAAATGTTCATTCTATCTCTAAACCCACTGAATTCAACGAATTATAGCTAAAAATAGGATCTCAACCGAATTCTCACTACTCAACACATTTTTAAAGTAAGTTTGAGCTTGTTTACTTACAAATGTTGCATCATAATAGTCCAGTGGTGGTCTAGACGAGCTTCCTTCACCTCTCCTCGTTCGTTTTGCTACTTGTTTGGGTCCCATTTGAAAATTTTGAGAGTTATGGTTTTGGAGACATTTCAAAAATCTGGAAGATTTTGGTGTTTTTGGGAGTGTTTAATGAGTGGGTTTTGGTTAGGAATGATCTAGGAGGGTTTTGGAACGAGTTTTGAGACTTAAACAAAGGTTTTTAAGAAATTGAGTGTGAGGGCCGAGAGGTTTGATGCGTTTAGAGTGAGAGTGAAATTAGCAGAAATGGATTCTGTCGTTCTTTTAAAATGTTCTGGAAAGTGATAACGTATGTTATTTCAAAAATAACGTATGTTAATATTTAAACATAAGATAAACTTATTCTGGCATATGTTATTCTTCAGATATGCAAATCCAGGTTAACGTACGTTATTCTTATAAGAAAAAATATGTTATTTTTGCACAATTGCATCAACTATCATCCCGACATTTTCCATTTACCTTCCGATCATATTCCATTAATCCTGTGACCATATTAGTGTATGATTATGTCGTAAATATGCAGAAACTATAATTTTTAACATAGATTTTCACAATTACGTACCTTACACTAAAATCAACATATATGACATTAATGCAAATTGAAGTCAATCGAAAATCAATTTCAACCAAATCATCTAATGTTAATATTCTAAAAGTTGAAAATTAAGCATCTTAACCTCCAAAATCATTAAGATTAACACTTAATCATCAATCCATATTAACATCAACTATTCAAGATTAACATCTAACAAAATAAAACACTTAATAATATCAACATCAACACATAACACCATAAAACCTCCAAAATCAACTTAATAACATATCAAAACATCATATCTTATCAAATCAACATCAATCATGCAACACCACAAAACTTTCAATATCTATCAAAATCAAATCCTAACGACATCAAACAAGAAAAATTAACCTCATAACCATATCAAATCATCATATTCCATCAATGATACATCAATTAACATTAATTAACATCAAATTTAACAAATCAAATATATGATCAAAATTCAAACCATTATGCAACATGAATAACAAAATCATAACCTAAAAACATAATTTATGAAAACATCATTAAAATTCAATTTATACTTCATTTAAACTACATATTCCTATCCTAAACCTTATTGAGTCAAAAATTATTTTATCCAAAGGTTTAGTGAAAAATATCTGCTAATTAGTCATTTGTTTTAATAAACTCTAAGCTTATGTTATTCTTGTGAACATGATCTCTTCAAAATGATATGACCCACTAGTAATTTTCCTATCTAATTTGCATCCACAATGGTCCGCGTCACTATAAGAAACAAGGCTAAAATCTAAGCAAGAAGGATACCAAAGTCCTAATCCTATAGTTCCAATCAAATATATAAAGATTCTTTTGTATGCAATCAAGTGAGATTCTTTAGGATTAGATTAAAACCTAGCACGCATACAAGTTGCATACATAATATCGGGTCTAGATGCCATTAAATAGAGGAGTGAGCCGATCATACCTCTATAAAGGTTCACATCCACTGAATTTCCATTCTCATCTTTATCAAGCTTTAATGTTGATACCATTGGAGTTTGCATTTCTTTACAATCTTAAAGCTTAAATTTATTTAGCAAAAACTTGGTGTATTTGGTTTGGTTAATGAATATTTCATCCTCTTTTTATTTTTTTGAAAGTCTAAGGAAGAAAGTGAGCTCCCCCATCATGCTCATCTCAAATTTACCTTTCATCAAAGAGAAAAAATCCTCACTCACAGAGGGGTTAGTTGTACCAAATACAATGTCATCCATATAAATTTGACAAATACCTACATCATTTTAAGCTTTTTGATAAAGAGAGTGTTATCCACATGGCCCCTTTCATAGCCATGCTAGATTACGAAAGTCCTTAACCTTTCATAGCAAGCTCTTGATGTTTGGTTCAACTCATATAAAGCCTTTTTCAACTTGTACACATGATTCGGGAAATCTTGGTGTTCAAAACCCAGTGGTTCCTAAACATATCCTCTTCTTGAATCATTCCATTCGAGAAGGCACTCTTAACGTCCATTTGGTATAATTTTATCTTCTTGTGAGTCGTATATGCACATAATAGGAGAATTGCTTCTAATCTTGCTACCAACGCAAAAGTCTCCTCATAATCTAATCCTTCTTTTTGGCATGGCATGTACTCGGGCTAGAGGTGTTGACCTTATCATTATCGGTGCAGCCGAACCACTAGATCCACCCTCTCTACCTGGCTCACTAGCTCCACCTTTGGAGGCTGCTCTTCTCCTAGAAGTAGCTGCTGAATTACGTCCAGCACTACCTATATTACCACTTGTACCTCTCAGCATTGCCCACACTACCATGTCTAGAAACACCTCCTCCTATAGGATCTCGCCTCTCTAGACAGTCCCTGGCAAAATTGCCTGACTGGTGATAAGTAAAAGATAATGGACGTGTATCCCCGCTGATATAGGTACATGTACCTCTGCTCGGATAAGTAGGAGGCCTAATGCAATGACTCCTCCCACCTTATAAAAATGTCGTCCTCAAGATTGTATGATTTCCTAACTACTGCTCTCTTTCCTAACTAACACTTAATAAGGTTGACAGAATAAGACATACCTCTATTCTTTTGCTGCTATTCAAGGAATAAGTATGGGCATGGTGCTCTCATGTCCCGCGCAACCTCCCATGTAGCTTCTCGAGGTGAGTGAAAACTCCATTTCACCTTGACCATAGAAATTTTATGATTCCTTAGCCAATGCACCTGTCTATCAAGTATCTCCACTAGTTACTCCTCATAGGACAAATTATCTGTAATTTCCAACTCTGGTTTAGGTATCACATGGCTGGGATAAAAATCGAGACGTGAAAAACATCATGTAACCTTGCCAACTCAGTAGGTAATCTCAACTGGTAGACTAAAGGCCCTACCTTTTCTATGATCTCGTATAGTCCAATATACCTCATGCTCAACTTCTCACTCCTCCACAAATGCACAACTACCCTCCAAAGGGACACTCGCAGAAATACCTTCTTGCTCACTTCATAGGTCATCTCCCACGATGCTTGTCATAGTAATTTCTTTGGCGATCCTATGCGGCTTTCTTATACCTTTTGACCACCTCAATCTTATCTAAAGTCTACTAGACTAACTTCGCCCCTCCAATTTTTTCAAACCCTATATGCCCCAATAGATGGGACTACGATATTTCCTCTTATACAGCACTTTGTAAGGGGCCATACCAATACTGGAGTGGTTACTATTATTATAGGAAAACTTAACTAACGGCATATGCTCATCCCAATTGCCCCTGAACTCCAAAATGCAAGCTCTTATCATGTTCTCCAATATCTATATCGTTCTTCCCAATAGTCCATCGGTATGAGGATGAAAGGCAATACTAAAATGCAACCTGGTACCCATCGCCTTTTGAAGGCTTCCCTGGAATCTAGAGGTGAATCTCGAATCTCTGTCTAACACAATGGAAATGGGTATCCCATTCAGCCTCACAATCTTTGCTACATATTTCTCTACCAGTTGGTCTAAAGAGTCCTCCTGCTAAATTACTAGCAAATGAGCCGATTTTGTTAGCCAATCTACTATAACCCACGGCGCATCATATTACCTATATGTCCTTGGCAACCCCACAACAAATTCCATTGTAATCCTTTCCCACTTCCACTCGGTAATAGTAAGTGATCTTAGCTTTTTGGCTGGTGCCTGATGCTCCACCTTTAATTGTTGACATGAAAGGCGCTTAGCTATAAACTCTACAATTTCAAATTTCATGTTGGGCCACCAATAACACTCTCTCAGATCTCTGTACATGTTAGTGCTCCCCGGGTGAAAGTGGAGGAATGTGCCTCAATCAGAATCTCCTCTTTCAGCTCCAGTATAGCCGATACACACAAACATTGTCCATAATATAGTGTGTCTGCTTTATCGACTTAGTTCAGAGTTTATGTCATCCTTTTTTCAACTTTCTTCTTAATCTTCATCAACCAACAGTCTTCCTTCTACTTTTTTAGAAATCCTTTCATGAATATCCGTTCTTATTTGGATGTGCGCAAACATCTTCCCCTCTATCACATCTAGTCGTACTCATATCTCCCTTAACATAAACAAAGATTCTGCCTTAACAGCCACTGAGTTTTGGTTTTCTCGCAACTTTTGGCTAATTGCATTTGCCACGACATTAGCCTTTTCTGGGGGTACTCAATTCTGCAACAATTGTCTTCTATCATCTCTATCCATTTTTTCTGTCTTAAATTAATCTCTTTCTGTGTGGTCACATACTTAAGGCTTTTATGGTCGGTAAGATCTTAAATGTCTCCTTATACAAATAGTGCCGCCACACCTTTTGTGCATGTATGATACCTGCCAATTCCAAATTGTGCATTAGGAAATTAACCTTATGAGGTCTCAACTGTCTTGAGGTGTAAGCTATCACTTTCTCTGCTTGCATTAGAACTCCTCCAAGCCCAAACCTAAAGGCATCTGTATACACCACAAACTCCACTCCCTCGAATGGAAATACCAAGAGTGGAGCCCCACTCAGTAGTTCCTTTTGCTCCTCAAAACTCCAATGGCACTGCTCACTCCAATAAAAAATATGCATTCTTATTTAATAATTCTGTCATAGGCCTAGCAATCTGGGAAATATCTTGGATTCGTCTCTAATAATACCCAGCTAGCTTAAGAAAACTACAGATCTTATTTGCATTCTTTGGGCGCTCCTACTCATTCAAAGCTTTGATTTTTTAAGGATCCAGTTTAACTGCATGATGTGATATCACGTGCCCCAAGAATACCACCTCTTCCACTCAAAACTCACACTTGCTAAACTTGGCATACAGGTGTTTGTCTCCTAGGGTATGTAGGGCAACCCTCAAATGCTCTCTATATTCCTCCCTATCTTTGGAATATATCAAGACATTGCCTATAAATACAACCATTAACTGGTCCATGTAGGGTTGGAATATTCGATTCATCAATGTCATTAAGGCAGTCGGTGCATTGGTGAGTCCAAAAGGCATGACAGTGAACTCAAAGTGCCCGTATATAGTCTAAAAGGTTATCTTAAGGATCGAGGAATCTTTGACTCTCAGCTACCAATAGCCTGACCTCAAATAAATCTTTGAAAATATCATTACTATGTGCAATTGATCTACAAGATCTTCAATCCTTGCCAGTCGATACTTGTTTTTCACTGTCAACCGATTTAGCTACCGGTAATCTATGCACAACCTCATACTACCATCCTTCATTTTAACAAAAAGGATCAAAGCTCCCCACGGTGATACACTCAGCCTAATGAACCCCTTTTCAAGTAACTCCTCCAATTGTTTCTTCAACTCCCTCAATTCTACTAAAGCCATACGATAAGGTACAATAGGTACAATGGAAACAGGGGCAGCTCCGTGTACTATCTCAATATGAAAGTTAACCTCCCTAGGCAGGTAATCCCGTTAAGTCCTCTAAAATACATCCATAAACTCTCTCACAATCTCCACCTCACTCACCACAGAAGGTGTCACATTTAAATCCACTACACTAGTTAAAAATGCCTCATAGCCTTCTCTCATCCAACAAAAAGCAGCCACAGGAAAAATCAAACATATAGGTACTATCTGATGCTCACCCACCATGATTATTTTCTTCTCCCCTCGACCTTAATGCTCACCTCCTTCAAAAAACAATCAACCACAGCCCTGTTCTTAGACAACCAGTCCATACCCAATATCACATCGAAATCTTGCATAGGAATGACAACTAGGTTTGCCTTAAGTCTTTACTCTCCTAGAACTAACTCATAATCTCGGAGTACAATTCTAACAACTAATATGTCCCTGTAGGCATAGACACTACTATCGAATAGCCTAGTGGCTCTATTAGACCTTAAACCCAATTCACAAAGTCTTGGTTTACAAAAGAGCAACTCGCTCTAGGATCAAACAAGGTAAGTGCATCAGTTTGGAAAAGAGAAATAGTACTCATAATAACGTTGGGGCAATCAATAACCTTATCTATGTCATGCCATACACCTAGGCATGGAGTGCTGGGTGGCAGGAGCTTGGGAAAATTTTCCTAACCTACCCATAGAAATGACAGCTCCCCCTCTGCCTCTATTAGCGGTGTTCTGGTACTCTCAAACACTGCTATAGTGAAGTGAAGCACTCCCCTCTATGCCATTGTGTAAAGTAAAATTCTAAGCAAAGTGTCCCAATTGCCCACAGTACTAACAATCAGGTCCCTTTGGACCTTCATAAATGGAAAATTTTGTAGCTTCCACAGAATAAGGTCTTCTACTAGACATAAAGCTACCCCTGCTGATACCTCGGAATGTACCTCTATAAGTCTGTAGCCTACTACGGGGCTGTCTGGTGGGTGCACTGGAGCTACCGAACACCCTTGGACGCTTGTTGTCTTCCTTCTTTCTCTCATTCATTACCTCCTCACAAGCAATGGTTGCTTTAACCATCAACTGGTAGACCAGTGGCTTAATAAAGATCTTCTCCCATATGTTTAGTTGTATGACCAGACTAAACTAATCTCTACACATCTTAACTGCCTCTCATACTCTACCACGATCATACTCCTTTGCCTTAAGTCAAGAAACTCCATCTTCTTGCAGTCTTAGTCGATTTGGGGTGTAAACTTCTTAGTGAACACTAGTACAAAATAATCCCATGTAAGTGTAAGTGGTTCCTCCTTGCTCCCTGGAACCCTCTCCCATTAGTACAAGGTATCATCCTCTAGTAGTAATACCAAATACTTTAATCTCTACTTTGGAGTATAGTCCAAGCGATAGATGACCTCTCGACAGTCTTTAGCCACTCCTCAGTAACCTCTTGATCAGTGGTACCGATGAATATTTTGCCACTTGTCGTCGAATCAGCTCATAACTTTTGTCGTGCTCATCGTAAGCCCTCAGTTCCTTTTGAGCCTGAGCATGAAGTATTTGAGTCTGAGTAGCCTAAGTAGCGGTCATGACCTGTGTAGCTACCTCATTTGAAGCCTAAGCAGCAGCGACCTGATTGGCTTGCTGCATCATGTCTAGTGTATCATCCTCGTCTGAAAATCACATAATTAATGACATAAGTAAAATGTTTAACAAAAAAAAGAAATTATTCGTTAAAACAAATAAAATAAATGATTGAAAACAAGCTTGACATAGGTTGATGGAAGGTTGATTTTAAGTCATTAAGAAATCAAAGGAAGTTTAAAAACCGAGAACTACAGGTGGTGAGGGAGGAAAAATGCGTGGTGGGCATAACCACACGTACTCCATGCCCACCATGCGTACTCCTCTGGTTCTGGGAAAAAATATAAGATTTGCTAGATCGAGAAATTACTCATAACTTTCAACAATCCAATTCAAAGATTTAGAGGAAGGGGAAAGAGAGTGTTAAGGTTTTAGAGATAGGATTTAAGTGGGAGACTAAGAGATTAAGTGAAGGTGTAACGCCCTCCATTTTTAGTAATTTTTAAGTATTTATGAGATATTTCATAATTTTGCGAATAATTTTTTCGTGAAATATATTTAATTAGTAATTGGTGGAAAGGTATAGATTAAGTGAGAAATTAAAAATTTAGAAGGTTGAGTTAAATTGGGAGAGAGAAAGACGAAAGAATGGCCATGTGTAGACCGGAGGGCAAAAACGTCTTTTCTGAGTATATATATATGTATATCTCATCCTATCTCTCTGCTTACACACACAAATCACGTTTTTTCTCTATCCTTGCCATTTTCAAAGACTAAAAACCCTAGAATTCATTGTTCCTCATAAAAAAATTGGCTTTTGGGAGTTATATATACGATTAGGGCTTTAAATTTGGTAAGATTTCTACCTTAATTTTTGGAATTAACGTTTTTGTTGATGGTGTGATTTTTGAATGTGAATTTTCAATTATCTTATGTCAGAATTGAGTAAAATTGAGTTTATTTGAAAGGTATGGACGTGTAGTAACCATTGGTACTTTATTTTAGGGTTAATTGATGGTTTTAGTGATTGAAATTGATGTTTTAAATGAGATGGTCTGGAGTGACGTGAATTAAACTTTGAACCCTAGGATTGATTCGAGGTATGGTTGCTAGGGTTAGCTTTCTTAGGCTCTAGTAAGGTTAATTTAATGGCCAATTTGATTGGGTAATCTATGTGGTAAAATTAATTTTGGTTTAAGAAAGATGGTTTAAGAATTTTGTAAAGGAAATAGGAGAAAGTGAGTATGGATAAGGAGTTGGATAAATGGAATGAAGGAGTTGGATCATAATAAAATTGTTAGGTGAGTTAGGGGTGGATATTAAATGAGAAAGATGAGAATTTAATAACGGGTATATATATAATAAATAAGGTTAGATGAACGGTAAGTGGTAGTGAGTTGAGGAGGAAACAGAAAATGAATGAGAATGTGATATATAAGCATACAACAATGACATCATTTATTTTTGATTGTTCGAATGGTCTTCACGTATAAATAATTAATATGAATCTTAATTGTGTCTAGGATGATCTAAAAAGGGCGAGGAAGAAGGTTCCCATACGGGAAATTTAGTGAGGTTTGGAGGTAAGTAA